>CM061920.1:31585407-31626765 GCA_031002005.1 Vandiemenella viatica | reverse complement strand
TCGTGAGGCTGCACTCCAAATCAGATGCCACAATCTGGCATAATGTTGTTTCATGGCACAACCTGTTGCTCCAAGTCATCAAGTTACGTACCACTTCGAGGTGAATTAAATTCCTCTGGTCTTATCACATGATGACAGAGTTTCAATTTGCCGCGTATTCCACCTCTGTTGTGGTTGGACCTACAGTTTAATATGAAACCCTAACCACGGAACGTCCTGGTTATGTCACATATGATAAACCAATGCTCCTAAAAATTCCTGGCCGTACCGGGTTTTGAATCTGGAACACTTAACCATTTTATTTATTTTGAATTTGCATCCTCTCTCCCTACAATCCTTTCACCCTCGTAACTGTCTTCCTTCCCTTGCCCTCTGTCATTCTTCCCTTATTTTTCCCGTACTCTGCATCAAGCAGTCCTTAACCACGGGCCTGCCAGACCACTACTGTGAAGTGATAAGATAAATACTCATCACAGCCCAGTCAAAGAGTATCACGAAACAGCTGCTTATTCCTGTAACACTTGCATTACAAAAACTGTGCGTTCATACGTCGGTAATGATAAGATTCAATTTATTAAGAAAAATGCGTATTTTTCTTTTAAACACTGTAATTACTGAAAATACAGTAATAATCAGAAACAAATTATTTTTAAACTCACTTAAAAATGTCAAATGTGGAATTTCAAAGACGTCTTACCAACATCATTGCGACTGTCGTGGCAAGAGAAAATAGGCTAGCATAAATTCACAACTATCTTCAGTCGCATTCCTTACTGGTTCAACCTTTGTTTTTTGGCGTGCTCGCATTTAATTATGGAGGATCCATTAACTACGTAGCTCCATTTTGACCTCCCATGAACCCCCCACTTAACCCGATGTGGCTTTTGCCTCTACAAGCCCCCCTCCCTTCCACGTGACACGTAGCTTTTTCCCCCTATTGATTCCAAAGGACATTTTGCACTGTTTTCTCTTGTCAGACTATCGTAAAATACGTACGCAGATAATTAAATGACGGAAATAAATATTCACATGCTGTCGTGTGTTTTGTACGTTATTTTAGCTGTGACAAATAATATGAATGAAAAACTACGTGACTTGGCTCAGAAACCTTTCGCCCCTCCCCCCCTTTTCCACGGAGCCCAGCGTGTCTTTCCAGCCCAAACACCCCCCCCCCCTTACACCAAGCACGTACACAGCCACGGAGAAATATTTCGTGACTCTTCAGGGCATATACGTTGAAGCAACGTCGATTCCTGTGGGATAATATCAGTCAATCGATATGATAAGTCACGGGCGGTAGGGAGACGAAGAATTTGCAGTCTTCCAAATACTACCAAGTCGAGTTAGAAGCCTGCTGTACTGTGGGAATGTCAGAGGCCTTGTATTGTAAGAAACGATTGCCTCTACGTGCAGATAAACAGCGTGTTACGTGAATAAGAAAGCTGTTGGGTGTATGGGGGCATTATGGGGTTGGTCTGATTGCCACGTTTGTCAGGTCGCTGGCTGAGCAGTTAGGCCTGAGAGCATTTGCTGTCTCCGTTCTGGATTGCTTGCAGTCCCTTTGTCCCCAGCAGCTACTGATTGACTTAGATTCTGACATCAGACATCCGTTAATAGTTCAATTATTGAGAGCCATCGGGTGGCTCCGTGGTTAAGGTGTCTGGCGGTGGATCGAAAGGTCATCGGTTCAAAATCCGGTCTCGGGGGAGATTTTTATAGGAACTTAACCTGATCTTCAATTCTAGCACAGCTTACTGTGCAATGTGAAGTACGCCAGAACACTTCCGTGGTTCGGACTCCACGTTAAACTGTAGGTCCCCCGTACCCGGTAGAATTTCCGGGTTAGGTTAAGGCGGCTGCCACAGCGACAGAAAGCGCAGCCAGTAGAAGCCCTGTCACCAGGTCATTAGGACCACACTGAATTATTAATAATTATTTTAATAGTTCAATTAGATGGTTATAAAGGCCACCAATGAAGAAATGTGAAGTCGTGGAAACTATTCGGTTTACTGGATCATGAATGGTGTGAGGTATACAGCTAAGAAATGCCCACGACGCCAGGATGAGACCAATCACTCAATGATACGGAAGATGTATCAGTTATAAATGGGTCGGCGGAAGGGGTCGAAGTCTACTCGTGCGAGTCTAGCCGCTAAAAGGAGACCGATGCATCGAACTCGGGCTGTAAAATACCACCGGTTCCTGCGTTACGCTTGCCGATCTTGCAGTTGGGTCAATAACCCTGCTGATCGACTTTTTAGCGGATTCCAAAACGGTCGCTACCCGACCGTACAGCATGGAATGTTCTCGGTTCGTGCGTGCTACTGCACATTCCTTTCATCGCACTTTCCGATTCCATTGAAGTCAACGGCTTAAATAGAATTTATACAGAATCAATAATGAACTCTACAGTTGTGATAGATTACAATGAGTATATCTTGAAGCTGTGATGCTGTCAGACGCTGCTAGGAGCTAAGTAGTGCGTATTGTATTTAGCACGTATTAAAAGAAGTTAGCAGATGTTACGACATAACAGCGATATCAAAGGCCTGTAAAACCAGAGGATCTTGTAACCAACTGACTTTCCTATAATTCTTCTTTCGATCACTGTGGAGGAAGTGATGGACGTTGCATTTAGCTGCACCTGCAAATAATTAAAAATCAATATAACAAATTAGCGGTCTGGTGGCTCAGTGGTTAAGGTGTCTGACTGGAGATCGAAAGGTCCCCGATTCCAGTCCCTGACTCGGTGGGGATTTTCATATGCCCTTAACCAGGCTTTCAGCTCTGGCACAGCTTACTGTGTAATGTGAAGTACTCCAGGATGCTTCCGTGGTTCGGATTCCACATCAAACTGCGGGTCCCCTCAAGGGCTAACTACCCTCGTCGTAACACTGATGTGTACACATCCACAACCAATTCTAGCCAAACAAAGACTTAACATTGTCATAGTTGGCCCAAACGTAGATATATATATATATATATAAGCAAAACCCGCCGGAGTGGGTGCTCGCGTTAAGACGCCACCACACCGCACCGGGGAGGTAGGACAATGCGTAGGTTCGAGTCCTGTCCCCCGTGAACATTCCGTCCTGATTGTGGTTTTTAGCCCCCATGGTCGCCTCATAAACTACACATTTCACGAATAAAAAATACACTTAAATCACAGCACACACAGTTACACGGTTCGCAGACGGACTCTGTGAAAGAATTTTCTTCTTGGAATTTGGTAACTAAGAATGACTGATAAAATAGTATATATGGTGTATGAAAGGGGAAGGTGACAAAGTTGTCCACAACTACTAAAATGATATATGGTTTTTCTTACTGTTGAAACTTTTGACAAATGAAGTAATTACACTGTTTACAAAATTTCACTCATATATAGTAACTAACATGGGATAACATGCACTCAAAAACTGCTGTGGAAAATTATCATACTAACAGGTTTTTAAGTAATTGACTGCTTATGAGTTGTGGAAACTGGTTGGTAAGAAAATAACTGGTTGTTAGATGCTGGTAACAAGTGTATACACTGTTCCACATAATAAGTATTAATTAACTCGGGATTGTATTTGTAGAATACAGGAAATATTGGTTATACTAATGGGTCGTAACTAACTTGTTGTCAATATATAATAACATTTTCAATTATATAGTAATATTGACATTACTAATTCGTGTATGTACTGTTCCACATCCCCGAGATTATTCTCACATGGGATCAAAGTGAACATATCTATCTATCTATGGCAACACAAAACATTCCTCTTGTAGGTTGACTGCTGCGGACTAACAAAACAGGTCCTTCCCTCTCATGATTCACATTGGCCGCCTGTGTAGAAACATAGGCCGGTGTCACGTGGTCCATATGTGGCCCTATCGAGAAAAAAAACTAATCAATAGAGAAAAGATTTTAAATTCGACATATTAACAGCAAATTCGATTAAATAATTTACGTCCCTTAGGCGTTTGCTACTTCCACATGTGATAATAATTTTCACGGTATAGTTTGTTTACTAATCGTAAAGGTAAATAAAAAAATGTCCAAATGAAGGCTCTAACACTACAACAAGGAAAACTAGTACAATCGAGCCTTAAGTCTTCAGTTGTAAAAGAAATTCTTTCCTTATACTGGAAATTCCGTGTTCTGTACAATCTGCTACAAGCAAAAAACAATCTCAATTCTGAGAGCTTTAAAAAAAAAAAATTATTCATGACGTCATAACCAAAACATAAGTCCAAACTGATTTTTTAAATTTGCAATGTCTTTTCTACAGCTTTACACAATCACAACGAAATATTAGAAAAGGGGCTTCGATATAACTCAATCTACGTTACATACGTTTTTTGAGTCTGAGAAAGCTGTTGGTAAGTAGTCCAAATGTACAGTAAGTTTGACGGGTCACGTGATCACATTACATTTCATACTAGTCGTAGGCCCGTGATTGTAGTTCTAGTTATGGTCACGGGTCTTAATTAGTCGTCAGATGGCAAACAGGTTCAGGTAGGTAAATTCTTGCTTTGACCAGTGTTTGTATTTGGTACTTGTTAATTATCTTTGCAAATGCCAACATAACAGGTAATAAGATTTGTGGTATTATATACAGTAATCTTCCTTCTACCGTATAATGGGCGATAGTTTTAGTAACAAGTAAGGGTAAAGAGTTTCCAGTAGCTGGAATAATATTATCTCTGCTTTTTATACTTCTGGAATGATTTAACTCACTACTTTCGCAGCTCCTTTGGCGTTTTCAACTGCAAACGTGATTGAATGCGAGGAACCTTGCAGGACACCGAGGTTTCTTCTGAAGCTCTTTGACGAAACTTCTCTGCGTTGGAGTGGAAAAGTTGGTAACATGGCGACTAGGGAGGAATTCAAATGTCGCCAGAGAAGTGTCACAAGCTGAGAGGTTCGCATCAAATCCAGAGAGTTCTCTTTTAAGCGCTCCAAGGAAGTGAGTCCGGAGATGTAACAATAATCACTTTTCAGATTGGGAAAGCTCCAGTCGGAGCCATTTAGCTTCCAGTAAAGGCGTGCTTAAACTGCATGAAACATTTTTACAAGAAAGTTGCGTTTTGCTGGCTTACAGTGATACATACATTTTTTTAAATGCTTAAATTATTGCTTGTAAGAGTCATCGTATTAATCCACTTCTGTAAACAGGAATTAAGACTAATCTTCTTTTATTATAAATTCAATTAATTCCCCTCTGTAACACCTCTCATTGTGTTTTTGGTCCGTTGTTGGCCGTACCTCCAAAGATACACACCATCTTCATTTTCGATCTGTCCAGTCAACCTCTAAAAACCTAAACACTTAATATTCTGCAAGATTAAAAATATACGAATACATCTTAAGGGGATGCACGTTCATTGCCTCACGTGCTTCAATTATACAAAGAATAATACAAGAAGGATTTAAAAGATATTAATTAAAACTAAAGTTACAGCAACATCTGCAGTTACGTAAACATAATGTTTGTAGTTATTATTTCATTTTTAAATCAGTTATAACACTAATGATAGTTGATCAGCTCAATGTCCGCAGAATATTAAATCTCAGTTAAAAATAAACAAAATCATTTGATTACAGAGTTTGAATTGTTTGTTAATTAATTATCCCTTAAAAAATTAATTCTGTAAAATACGACTCTCACTAAAAACGTCAAAACATGTCATTAGTATAAGATTGTCATCAACACTAAACTCGTAATACTCAATGATAAGAAGCTACTCCCTTTTAATTTCAAAACAAAGTGTTAAAATATAATAAATATGGAATATGATTCCATTTCTGATATCTGTCTTCTAATTTACATGAAGTGTTATTATATGGCAACTCTCAGAACAATTTTTATTACATGCTCAAGAAATTTAAACCTATAAACGACAGCAATTTTATTGTGAGTTTTTCTTAAAACATTTTAGGCCGTGCCCTAATTGCGATCATTGTTTACAGGAAGTTAGAAAATTTGTACTACAGTTTCCAGAAGATATAGTGTATTAAAGCCGTATTTAACATTTAATTCTTATGTTGATTATAAAATTGCTGTAATAGTCTTGTAAATTTACACTGACCGAGTAAAATATTCCGGCTTAATAGCACATGTCTCTACCTCCTTCGTATAAAACTTAATCCACAACTCGAAGGTTGTACTTACCAAACACACGTATAAACTACGACTTAGGCATTAAAGGCTCACAGATTATACCAAGGACACATCGACCAGGTTCTTTCACCAAGCACATTATTCGCTCCATCAAATTATCCAAAACCTAAGACAAATTCAGATTCAACCTGACCACAACAGACCAGTTACAACACTGATCATAGATTATAGAGTCTGAAAAAAATATCATCTATATCTATAAAACGGGGTATATTTGTACCAGAAAACTCGAAAACTACTGTGCAGAGTTCAATGTGGTTTTCACCGTTTTAAAGCTTAGAATCTAAATTGAATTGTTTACTATGGCTTATGCTCCAATGTAACATAATGCGCTAGCAGTAAATTAAAATCTGAATGTATAGCCTGAAACAAAAAATGAAATACGGTCCATATGCCATAAATCATAAAAAAATTATAGCCATACTATCGAATGTAACTTTTACTTTCTTAAATTTTGGGTTTTAGTCTTTAAACCCCATACATGCGAAGAGGAACCAACCTAAAGTGGAAAATATTAATTTTAATAATATAATCAAAAAACCTTTCGAAATCTTCCCTGCTTCTTGAAGTTACTATCTGAGGCCACACAGCTACAATCTCTGATGTTTGGAAGTGAATTAAAATCACTATTAATAGTAAGTAATGCATATTTGATGACTTTGAACATGAAAGTGAACTGATTAAAACCTTCAGTGTAGAACCTTCTGAGAAATTTGTTGCTTTTTGAAACTACGGTCTCAGGCCGCACAGCTACACTCTCCGATGTTTTGAAGTGAATTAAAATTGCTGTTAGTATTAAGTAACGCATCTGTGGTGGCTCTGAACATGAATTGAACTGTTTAAAACATTGTTTTGTAGTTTATTGATGAGCGACTGTCTTTACCACATTTCCTTAAAAAATTCATTGCTCCTATTGCTGCACGAATCGCTGTGGTTATTATGATGAAACTTAGTACACATGTTCCTGATACCATGGCTAAAAATATTGCAGGAATAAATCAACCCCAACCCCATCTCTTTTCTGCTACACCGGGGGTTAGCCGTTTAATATTTACTGTGTGCAGATCAACCTAGATCATACACGGTAACGCCTGGAACTGTGCTACTACTTAAATAATTAAGATCAGGGCTTCCATAAAAATCAACCCAAAACCCGCTATTACGTCAGAAGTTGGAGGGCTACGATGCTCTCGTACTTCAGCATTAGATGGGACTATTTCCAATTAGTCGTCTGTCTGCTAGTGTGGCTGGCTCCTCACGAAGGAGGTGTATTAAGCCGTTGTGTCAAAGGTAGGACGACCAATTACTTTCCTGTGGGACCTACAGCTTAACGTAGAATTAAAACCACAGAGCGACCTGACTTAACGTATAGACTGCTAGCAACAACGGGAGTCGAACTCGGGACCTTGAATTTTGAAGGAAAATGACATATCCGCTTGTCTTTTTTACTTTCTAACTTTTTCTCTGTTTTAATTGTTTACATAATATTTAAATCGGAATATATTTATTTTTGTGTTCAGGTTCCTTTTAATTTTATATATTTCTCTTTCAGTTTGGATTTTATTTCGTTTAACTTAACGATATTACATTTCCGTTCAAAATTGTAAGAGTGTATTGCCAAGTACGCTGTTATCCTTCTGTTCTCTATATGGGTTACGGGACGGCTCCTCCTCTTCGGTATACTTTACTAAACCTGTACTTCGTTTCACATTAATTTAAAATATAAACAGGACGCTGAAACATCGTTCATCGGCTATGGATACACTTTTTGATAGCTGTTGATTGGCGTTAAGAATATTAACAGATATAACCACAGATCGATTATAACTTTGCTTTCACTATATACATTATACATGTATTATTAGAAACAGTAAACTGAGAAATTTAGTAAAAGGTTCAAAATTGCTACGTTACTCAATTTCGGATACAGTACCTTTTATTATTAAAATTTTTATACACTAATATCATTCCTAAATGAAGTTTTTCTGATGATGTTTGTTTTTTTTTTAATGTTTAAAATAATAATTTTCTTGAGTCGTTCAGCTGTTTCTCTCAAGACTACTTTATGGATTGAAAGAATTTTGTCAGATAAAGAAAGAAAAAAGAGGGGGGGGGGGGTTCATTTATTAAGTTTTAAATTTTCTTTAATGTTTAACAGGATTGAAAATTATATTACTGATTGAAAAATAAATCTCAAAATTGAAATGTAGGCAGTTAAAGTGTTCAATATCTCTTTGATCTTTGGACTAAGTCAACATTTCAATGTGAGAGTTTGCAGGAAAGTTGAATTCCCCTTTGACGTCCGACACTGCAAGGTTGCTTTGATTTCTGTTATGTGTCGAGAATCCGAAACTTTCTTAGTAGAACTATTACTACTCATAGAATAGTTGATAAATATGCAGTGGAATTAATATACTTCGCAAACTTTCATTACCTACTCTTCTTGAAATACTGGAGAGCCTAAGAAAGGTTATCACCGTCTTAGTATTAGCAAGACCAAAAATCCTGATGACACTGGTATCTAAATAGCGAATAACGGCAACGGGTACTTCGAATAAGTGTCAAATGGCTTCTTGTCGGGTAGATTATCCCCTTTTCGAGATTTTATGATGTATAATATTTATATTTAATAGTTTGAAGTTGCGTTAATGTTGTCAAGACCGAATTGCTTTTGACGTTTGTGAGTGTGTGTGATTTTCAACACAGTAACTGTGGAATAAAGTGCCAATTTGAGTGATGGAAGTTCACTGGAAGGTTCACAACCACGTTATGTTGTACACATGTTGTTACACACATGATTTTATGCTTTCGTTATTTTACACTCCCCTTCATTATAACTTTCGGTCCACGAAACGCTTATAATAAAGTGCGACTGCTAGAGTTAAGTAAGATTAGCAAATTCAACACAACTGGCACTCGATTTCAGGAATAACAGAGTGCATAAATGTTCTTTTGTAGATGAGGAAGTCAATGGTCGGATTAAATTACCAAGGAAAGTGCTGTACAATTTACCAAAAAACACTAAAATAATTAAATTAAAATATGCAATGGATGAAATTGGGGGATGGACAAATTGAAAATAACAATAGAAATGGGGAAACATGTGCCTCTTAGGCACGCTCTCCATCGAATTTAAATTGAATACGGAAGGTAGGTTATTATTATTATTTTTAAGTCAATAAGAGTAATTTGCGTAAGAGTTATGTGAACATTATAAAAATTACTAAGTTTTCTATACTTGTATGCGATATGTTTCTGATGTGAGTTTCATGTGGCAAATAGCAAAATATCTGGTCTATTTGTTGAATTTTGTTTGACCAGCACATTAACTCAATTAAGGAAGTTACATTTTAATTGCTGACAGCCCTCATACCTATCTACCCCCTCTCCCCACACATATGAATACCTGCCTACCATTAATCAAGTGGTGTTTTTAATTTATTAAATGCTATTTTATTAATCGAACTTCTTTGTAGTTTCTAATGATTCCGTCTGGACTAGAAAATCACGAATAAAAACCACTGTTAGTGATATGATTATATTTTAATATAGAAAATGGTTTATAGCTTTCATTTTATTTCCCTGTTTTTATCCAAAAAATGTAGCTGGGACCTAGCGTATTGGATAAGTGGTAAAGCTCTGGCCTCCACCTCCGGAGGACGAGGTTTCGAATCCCCGTTCGGCCATCCAGATTTGGTTTTTCCATGTTTCCCCAAATCATTCCAGGCAAATGCCTCGATGGTTGCTTCAAAAGGCCATCACCGAATTCCTTCCCATTCTTTGCCCCCTACCCTTGCCCTCCTCTAATGACCTCGACATAGGCATCGAAATCGACATGAAAATCGACTTCGAACTCGACATAGATGAAGCGCAAAGCCGTAAGCAAAAAAAAAAAAAAAAAAAAAAAAAAATTGTAGCTGGAAAAACGTATAAACATCACGAATCTCCGTTTCCAATGAGTATTTTTATATCTTCCTACATTTTTTTATCGGAATTATAGAATTTTGCTAGGTTCTAGATATAGCCTCAGCAACTTGTTGGTAGGCCTATATAAACGCTGGCTGCAGTTAGACTCCGAAGTCGAGCGTTGGCCTAAGTATAACGAGCGCGAGCCAGACACACGGACTCGGCTTCCAGGAAGGACAGGCAGTGTATTCTGTTTTATGGTTGTAAACAGAGGAGGCAACAGAAGCCGCTCTTTATTCGTGTCACTGTTTGTGTGTGCAGGCGCTGTGAAGACTGGTAGGCGATGAGGGACGCGACGTAGCCACACACCTCGCACCTGCAACGCGAGAGCCACACAATTAACAGACAACACAAATACTTTTTATATCTGGGACCTGCAACATATTATTGAAGTCAAACCTCTCATACATATTATATCTCGCACCCATAATGGATATCCACATACATGTCATATCGACACCACACAGTTAACAGGAAGGTTTTCAGCTTGTTACACCTCATACCTTCAACAAACAATTAACAACAAACTCCTCATACTTGTTACAACTCACACTTGCAACATACAATTAACAACAAACTCCTCATACTTGTTGTACCTCATACCTGCAACATACAATTAACAACAAATTCCTCATACTTATTATATCTCACAATTGCAACATACAATTAACAGCAATCTCCTCATACTTGTTACATCTCACACTTGCAACATACAATTAACAGCAAACTCCTCATACTTGTTGCACCTCATACCTGCAACAAACAATTAACAACAAACTTCTCATACTTGTTACATCTCACACATGCTACATACAATTAAAAGCATACGCCTCATACTTGTTGCACCTCATACCTGCAACCAACAATTAAAAACAAACTCCTCATACTTGTTACATCTCACACGTGCAACATACAATTAACATCAAACTCCTCATACTTGTTATATCTTACACTTGCAACATACAATGAACAGCAAACTTCTCATATTTGTTACACCTCACACAAGGAACATACAATTAACGGTAAACTCCTCATCCTTGTACATCTTCTTCCTTTACTATCATTACTCTCTCGACTGGTTTGATGCAATTCTCTATCCCTTCCTATCTTGCGCTAACCTCATAAGAGCTGTCTTCCTTTGTAGTTCTTACCTTCGACTGTTCCCTCCACTAACAAATTAACCAATCCAGCATGTCTCAGAATATGACCTACCAACCTGTCCCTTCTTTTTGTAAGGCTATTCCACAAACTTCTTTCCTCGCCCATCATTTCCAAAACTCCTTCGTGTCGTATTTTATCTGTCCAATTAATTTTCAGCATCTTTCTATAACACCGCATTTAAATACTTCAATTTTCCTTTCTCCCTGGTGTTCCTAAAGTCCATGCTTCGTTGCCATAATGTGCTGTGCTCCACACACAGAGTTTTAAAAAGTTCTTTCTGAGTCAAAGATTTATATTTTACACTAAAATATTTATCTTTTCATGAAAGCTCTTTTTGCTAGTGCTATTCTGCTTTTATCATCATTCTTGTTTCAGCCATCGGTTGTAATTTTACTTCCTAATCAGCAAAATTCACTAACTTCCCCTTTCGCATTCGGCCCTATGTTTATATTTAATCTTCTTTTATTGGTATCATATCTGCTAAATTTAATCACATTTATCTTGCTTTGGTATGTATTTACTTCAAAATCTTCCTTCTGCATTTTGTTCATGACAGTCACTAGCGAATAACCTCAACCGGTTCTGCTAACAAGATAATTTCATTAGCAAATAATAGCATACTGATTTTTCTTCTCCTTGAACACTTATGACACATTTAAAACTTAGTTCAATTTCCTATATTTCTTCTTCTACATACAAGTTGAGTATTAACGGGGATAGACAGCAACCTTGTCTCTCACCCTTTTTAACTGATGCATGTCTCTCATGATTCTCTAATTTTATTGTAGCTACTTGATTCTTAAATAGATTATAAAGTATTCTTCTATCTCGGTATTTTAGATCTGACTTCTTTAAAATTTTGAACATCTTATCCCATCTAACATTAAAGAAAGCTTTTTCTAAGTCAACCAACGGCAAAAAAGTATCTTTGTTTTTCTTGATTCGTTCTCTTGAACAACGGTTTTGTTTAAACCCAAACTGATCTTCGCCCACTATCTCTTCTAGTACACTTTCCATTCTTCAGCACATTATTCCGGTCAGTAATATTGAAGCATGTAATGTTAGGATGCGAGAATTCTCACATCTGTCAACTTTCTTTGGAAGTGTGTAGATGACATGTTTATTAAAATCATTGGGAATATCTCCTGTTTCATATCTTTTGATATAAGTTTGAATAATCTTTGGATTCCTTCTTCTCCTAAGGATTTCGGAAGTTCTGCAGGAATCTCATCAATTCCGATTGCCTTATTTGATTTCAAATGATTCAAAGCTCTATAAAATTCTGTCCTCAAAACAGGGTCACACAAGTCATTAATGTCGACGTCAACTTCTTTTTCCAATACACTGTTGTTCACAATCGTCTCCGTCATATTATGTATGTATTCCTTCAATCGGTTAGCTCTCTCTTCTGAGCTTAAAAGAGGTTTCCCATCGGTAGCTTTAATGTTCATACCTCTTTTTTTCATTTCTCCAAAATTCTACTTATCTTCCTATATGCAACGTATACTTTAACTACGACCATTTCCTTTTCTACTTCTTCACACTTATCTTCTAGCCATTTTTCTTTTGCTATTTTGCATTTCCTGTTTGATTTCTAAATTGCCTGTATAGTTCTCTTCCTACTTCATCCTGAGTATTTTTGTACCTTCTCCTCTGATCCATCAGCTCCAAAATTTCTTCTGTGATCTAAGGTTTTCGAGCGGCTTGTTGCCTGAAGCCTAGTGTTTTCTTTACAAGGTTTCATTATTTCGATCTTCAATACATTCCATTCATCCTCATTGGAACTCTTTTCAAAGCTACTTTTTACACAAAAATCTACCATTTCTGCAAATTTTCCTCTTGTGATAGATTGTTTCAATTTATTCAGTTCCAATCTTTTCAGATTATATTGCTTTTTTATTCTCATGAATTTTAGCCTGACCTTCATTACTATCAGATTATGGTCATAGTCTACGCCTGCTCCTGGATACGCTTTACAGTCCAGAACTTGATTCGTGCATCTCTGTTGGATCATGATGTAATCTAGCTGATATCTGCCTTCCCTTGGACGTTTCCATGTTTATGTCCTTCTTGTATGATTCTTAAATAGTGTATTCATCACGACTAGTTTCCTGCTTAGTCGCGCATTTCTTTCTCCTAAAGCAAAACTTCCTACAGTATTCCCCTCTTTTCCTTCCCCCACTATCGTATTCCAGTCACCCATGGTTATTAGAATCCCCCCCCTTTTTCACATAATGGATTAATTCATCAATTTCAGAGTATATTTTCTCTATTTCTTCATAACCATTCTGTGACGTTGGCATGTAGGCCTACACTTATACTAACGTGACTTGGGCGGGCTTAGTTTTTAACCTCGTCAAAATAATCCTGTCACTAAACTGTTCATAATAATTCACATTTTTCTCTACTCTCTTATTCATTACAAATCCTACATCAGTGACTCCATTAACAGCTTGTGTGCTAATTATCCTGTGTTCCCTATACCAGAAATCCTGTGCGCCCTTCCGTTTAATCTCACTAATCCCAATGACAAATAGCTTAAGTCTTCCATCTGCCTTTTTTAAGTTTTATAATCTACCTGCCCAATTCAGACGCTCCGACTGGTAGAATGTGTCTATCCACTCTGAAGACATCTTAATCCTGCAGTATGCAGTTAACGGCAAATTCCTTATATTTGCTGCGCCTCACACCTCCAACATAAAATTGGCAGTTAAATCAGTGAATTCCTAATACTTACTGGTTATACTTACTATCTGCAATGGAAAACATACTTTGGTTATAATCATTCTCCCTACGTACAATTACGATGCCTTTAGGTCATTAGGGAAATTGCTTTCTTGTACAGCCTAGAATATTTTTCATACTAGCTAGACAACTAGATACCCCAAATACGGTGGCAATACGAGTGAATTTAAATGTAACATTTTTACTAAGTCATAAATTGCACCGAAGCGCTGCATTTTTTTCTGGAACTTGTATTTTACGATGCATAATCCATTCAATAACTAAGCGTCTTAAGACAGAGAGCTTTAACTTGGTTTCAAATGCCAACTGAGAATAGGAATGTTTGCATGTGGGATTTAATTTGGTATCGACATTATGCTCTCCTTCAAATTGCACTTGTTACAAATTCTTACTGCACATGGCTTAACAAATCCAAAGAGGTATTCCCACAAGCTCATATGAGATGCGTAGTAAAATAATGTAACGAATTTTTTGATCGATCTACAACAAGGAGTATGCCAAATAATATTAACCTATATAATTGCACTGAATAGTTAATCTGGATATTAATTTCATAAAATTATATCCAAATACTTAGTTCGACTGCCCAAGAATGTAATTGTCTTCGTATTTGCCTATTGGTGCAAAGATATTTAATAACCGACCTTTGATTTATTATACCCTGTCTACGTTTTTTCTTTGTTTCAAGTTGCCAGGGGTGGCCAGGAGTCATTTTGCCTCACTGGAGTGCCTAAGCCGTGCAGGAGAGTTGCTCTGGTAGCGACAGCGTCAGCAGTTAGCATTAAACGAGAGTTTTAATCCCAATAAAAACAATATTTTTGTATCAATTACCGAAAGGATAAACACGAAAATTCAATATCATTGCAAATATTATGTAAAAAACAAAAGATATTGTAAATATTTTCGCAAGAATAAGCTCTCTTTGCTATTTTGTGTATACACTTTACGGAGTATTTAATTTCAACAACCCAACAAATAAATATCATTAATTTTTTGAGGGTTGTGGCGGGTTTGCAGGTAAAACTTAATTTCCTAGGCAGTGTTCTAAGCAATGGTATCAGCCCAACCGTTCTTCCATGAAGTTTAAATGTTATGGTCGATTTTTCATGTCGAGGTCATAAAACTAAAAATATGAAATTATTCCTCGCCAGCAGACCTCAACAAAAAATTAGATTCTTTTTTAGTGGTCAAACATAAATGCCGACACAATTTAAATCATTTCCCGTTAATCGCATAAGCATCTATGCCTAGCGGATAAGTAAAAATTTCTTTTGTAAGTAAAGAAGTAAGTGACTGAAATAAATTACGGAAGGAAAAATAAACAGTATACCTGAAACAATGTAGAAACAAAATTTATAAACTTCGGAAGAAATGTCGAAAATCGGAATCAGAGGATTTGTCTACTGAACGTTACTAGTAACAGGAATAAGGCAGTTCCTGAGTCATCTCGATCTGTTCAGAGATCATCATCTCGAGCAACTGGTTAATGAACTAACGCGGTGTCATATCGGTAGCGAAAACATTTTAGATCTTGTGGATACCAAAGAACTGATTATTTACACATTCGATAAGGCCTCAGAACAGTGTTTTATAGATTACCTGAGGAACAGTTACCATGCCTTCAAATTAACACGGTTGAAGAGATGTGGCATCAATTTATAAGTATAGTCAGGGAAGGAATGGCCATACATATACAGATACTGACAGTCAAGGAAGGGAATGATCCACCGTTGAATACGCGAGAAGATAAAGATTACCCAAAAACCAAAGGAGGATACACGCGCGCTCACAAAAAACAAAATTTTGGTCGTACGTAAGAAAAATCACTTGTAGTGACAGCAATATGCCAGTTTGTTACAGCCCTCAAACATAAAATTAAATGTAATTGTATTTTGTGAAGCTTTTATAGCAAGCTAAAGTTTGGTTGAATATTATCTGGTAGGTTTGTTTTGCAATTTCTAAATCAGAGTATATAGACTTTGTTTTATGAAAAGAAATTATTTAGAGGCCATTCAATATGTTAAAGAACAGAATTATATAAGATAATTGCTTAAATGTTGGTAATTCCAAGTTTAGTGCAAGTTACGATATCTAAAGGACAATTTTCTACAGTTTAAAATGATTTCTGTGAACAATTTTGTGTTTAAGTACCTTTAATTTCCATTTCTGTCCATTTTGTAATGATGTTCAGTGATTATGTATTAATTCTGATTGTTTTTTAATATGTTTCAATTGTTTAAGTATTGTTAATGTTCGAGAATTATCTGGCGGAAGCTTTTGAAGTGTTCTAGAAATTTCGGTAGAGTTTATATAAAGCGATCATCCAAGACAGAGAAACAGTTTTACAGTAGTCAGTTTTTCGGCAAAGTTTTTCACCGACTAAATTATCTGTGGAATGAGTGTTGCAATCTCTGGATTGTATCAATGAATGAAAACACTATCGTTCACGTCGAGTTTCTTTGAGAATAAAAAAGAGTCTAAACTGAAATACATTGTGGACTACTTAATTATCGTATTATTTAAACCACCAACAATCTTATAAGTTCTAATTCACTACGGATATGAGGATAAAGAAAGTTGCGACGAAGCTAAAGCAAAGAACACCGAATTAAAAAATTTAATCACTGATAAAAATGTGGATAGCGTGTCTATTTTTCCACGTCATGTGATGGTAGAGACTGATTCGTTACGAATAGGTAGAGCAGGTATTATAAAGCAATTTCAGCTCCTGAAGTGGAGGAAAGCACCGGGTCCGGATAGAATCCTAGTAGGAGTATTTTCAGAATACGTGAAATCAGACCATTTCTGTCTGATATATGCTGTAAATATTCTTAGAAGAGCAAAAACTACCTTCTCCCTGGAAATCGAGAAGACTTCAGGAACTAGAGACCCATATTCATAACAACTTTTTGCAGCGGAGTTCTGAAGCACATTATATGTTCGAACAATATGAATTCTCTAGACGAAAACAAATTACTTACAACGAACCAACACGGATTTAGGAATCAAACGATCGTATGGGTGGGAGGGGTTGAATAAAAAGTTAATCTGAGCAACGTGGGGGGTGAGGGGGATGGTGCGGGGGTGGGGTGATCTAAGTCAAGCCACGTAGCTTTTCATTCATATTATTTGTCACATTTAAAATAGGGTACACGACACACACCAGCATGTGAATATTTATTTCAGTCATTTAGTTATCTCCGTGTGTAATTTACAATAGTCTGACAAAAGAAAACAATTCAAAATTTCTTCTAAAGCTACATAGTTGGACGCTCCCTTAGAAGTTGATGCATTTTCAGAAAGCATTCGATTATATACCACACAACCAGCTTTTGGCGAAGATTGGAGCGTACGGTATATCGCATGAGATTTGTTAATGGATACGAGAGTTTCTAATTGGTCGATCGGACAAAATGTCTGCACACAGGTCACACAATTGCCACAAATTACAGTCCTGTATTTTGTGGGCGCGGAACTGACGTCTGATAGATGTGTACACAGTTGAAAAACAGATTCTACTGAGTCTGTTTTGAGGATCACAGATCATAAGCATGTTCCGTGATCTGAAATAATTCTTGAGTTTCAGTATTTTCCGATCTCGTAAGGTCGATTTAAGCAAAAAGGTATAACACAAAGTCTTTAAAAATTGAGTTTTTAATGTCAAACGACATGACCATGTGATCTGAACTGATTAAAATATGAACCTGGTGATCTGCTTTGATTTTATTTTTTTTTGCTGTTTTTAGGAATTCCAAAAATTGTTTAATGTAGATGAGGGTACTAACTGTTGGCGCCCATATGTAATTACATTTATAACTATAAACGTCCATATACTGAAAATATTTGTTATACTTTAGTGTTATTATCTTGAAGTATGTTTTCAGCCAATATATTTTTGAAATATAATTGTTTTCAGTGCAGCCTTAGTAATAAGTTTTGCCTCATATTACTTACTAGCTGTTACAATTCCCGCAACTTCATTTACCTTTATGGTTAATGTACGAACCTCCGTTTGAGACAGAGTTAAAAAATATAATTTAATTTTTGCAAATAATTCCATTTCGATTGTACATCGGGTAAACATTTGAAGTGCGAGAAGTACCTTTAACTTCTTTCTCTTCTCTTCTACAGTTAGGTTTGTGCATATCGTGCATGTTCACCGCACTATTCCTTTCTTTGGACAACAGCTTCCAGCGACAATAGGAGTGCTTACCTTTAATGCTGCATATAAATTTTACTCTTTAAATATTTTAAACCGATACTGATTGTGAACAATTGTATCTTCATTTCACAGCTATTCGACTTACAATCAAAATAAAAAAATACCTTACTTACTTATGGGATTATGAGATGTACATAGTTCAAAATTCCCAAAAAATCTTACCATTTTAAGTGAACCATTAAACCATATTCAAAGAAAAATTGATACTGGTTTCTTGACACTTTATCTACAGTTTTTTAACTTTAAAATTTAATATCAAGATGAAAAATAACCAGTTTTTTCCCTCAGGACCGGACTGTACACTAATCAAAACCCCATCAAAATCTAACAGTGAATTCCGTTCATCCAAATACATAGAGGCAGACAAAAAAAAATTAAATTAAATAATTTATTTTCTGTAGTGCTCCAAACAATTTTCAAATATATTTTATATATATACTGGCTTTCTTCTGGTTTCAATTTTAATTTATTCATAAATTATTTTCAGAATAAAACCTTCATACCGTTTCATGGTATATATTTACAATCTATGGAATTGTGGGTCAAATTTTGTTACTTAAAATATAAATTGCTATACACATTTGTGTCTGACCTCCATATCCTAACAACTTCGGGAATTTTTCATTAAAAAATAAGATTACTGTAACATCTCTTGGAAGAACGTATGTATGCTGGCAATAGATTCTTCTTGTAGCATTATATATTTAAATTTATTTTCATAATCGAAAGAAAATTTGATAAGTGAAAACTATCACACATTAATAATGATTAATCAGTGATAGAAACTATACTACGAGTTTCATAGCTTCATTTTCTAACTGTTTCACTTCTCTCAGATATATTTATTTGCATGGGTCAGTTCAATTATGGCGCGCATTGGAACTTCATACTCTGCCAGCCCTGATGTAGGTTACTGTGGCATCTAGCGGTACAGACCCGAACTACTTTCTTGGAGCCGGTGAGTGCTACCCTCTGGTAGCCATGTAGCAAAATTACGCTGCCAGTCGCAACTAGATGGAAGCACCATCGGAGTTGAGGCTGACCACATTTCTCACCCGTGTTCTTTTTTTTATATTGTTTACTAGTCAATGTGACAGCAGTCATAAGGAAACGTAATAGTACATCAGGTATTTTTAAGTATAAAAACATTAATAATAGTTAATTATTTTTTCAATCTCTGCTCCTAAACCACGTCTCATTTTTTAAATTGACTAAGTAATTTCTTGAATAATTGTTGCTGCATCGTAAGTCCTTCGAATCACATTTCACTTACAACGGTCTACAATTTTGGGTAATTTCGTAGCCAATAACTGATATGACATTTTCTTTCCCACCAAAACCAAAAAAGTATTTCTAAGTAACTAATTATAAATTACTGGCAGTGCGTCGCGTTCTTTGCGGAAATATGTTTAATGTTTTTGTCGTGGCTAAATTTGTCGATGTTTAGAACGAAATATTGTCACATGAAGAAAAGAACACTGTTCAACAAATATTGACCTGAATGATATAATCCTTCAATTCGTAAAGCTAATGAACGGTAATTCCATTACTTCAGACTAAACTCTGGACGCTCCAATTTTAAAATCAAAAAACTTTTAACTTTTGGGAGATTCAGTCGAAAAGCTAGGATTAAAATCTGAAAAATAAACAGTTAAATTCAAGAATGTAGAATGTACTAAGAATCACATACGTTTACTAAACCATTTTTCAGGGATAAACTTTTAGGCAGAGAAGTGGAGTTACTGATGAATGTATTCTTTCAAATGGCGCTAACAACCATTAGGCGAACCTAAGTATTCCTTTAATCATAATAGAGGTAACTGAAATGCAAACTATTATCAACTTATTATTCGTATCATATTAATGCTCAAACGATGTCTCAAGAAACCTCTCTCTTTCTTACAAATTTTATATGACAAAAGTTTTAATTTATTTTTCTGAGGCAAATATTTCCACAAATGAATACATCTACCCAAATAAGCATTCAGCAGGCAAAGAATTATTGTTATTTTTTCTATTGTTACAGACGTTCGAATGTACATGGCTGTGTAGGCAGTTGATATTTGTTGTTTTCATTTTGAAAGTTTTCAAACTGCTGGTCAGTTGAATATTCAGAAACACTATTAAGGACTAACTTTTAAGTGCTATGACTGATTTAAGAAATGAAGACGGTTCGAATTCTGGTATGATACTTCAACCCGAAATTTTTATAGCACACAGATATTTACTTAGAACGAAAGAAATAAATAAAGAAAATTAATGCCTGATTATAATTCTATGTGTAGAGCACACTACTTTACGGTAGCGAAACACGGACTTTAGGAATACCGGAAAGAAAGAAAATTGAAGCATTTGAAATGTGGTGCTACAGAAGAATGATGAAAATTAGGTGGACAGACAAAGTAAGAAATGTAAGATTTTTGGAAGTGATGTGTGAGAAAAGAAGTTTATGGAAGAATCTTACAGAAAGAAGTGACAAGCGGGTAGGTCATATTTTGATTGGATTGGTTGATTTTTTTATTTTATTTATTTATTTAATTTAATTGCAATGGAGCACAGGCTCCGGTGGCAATTTCCCTACACCCCCATCTTCCCCCTCTCCTGCAGCCACTTACATTTGCCCTTTACAAATTTTATCTTTAAATTCTTTCAACGTTTTCGATAAATTATTCATCATTTCTCTTGGTAACTGATTCCAATCCCTACCTAAAAAAAGAGAATCTTCCCACACCCTTGTGCCTGAAATCGAGTGCCAGCTTGTGGTCATGGTCATCTTTTCCCTTCCATGCACTACTTTACATACCTACACCAATATCTTTCCATGCCTCATCGCCAGTATATGCTCTGTACACTCCCATGACCCTCCTCATCCTCCTCCTGTCTTGCAATGAATCCCATTCCAGCTCCTTTATCAGATCCGTCACTGATTACATTCTGCGATAATTTGTTAGTGGAGGGACAAGTCGAAGGTAAGAACTGTAGAGGAAGACAGAAATTAGAATATATGAAGTAGATAATTGAGGACGTGGGTTGTAAGGGGTATGTAGAAATGAAGAGCTTAGCACAGGAGAGGAAAAGATGGAGGATTGCATCAAACCAGTCGAAAGACTAACGACAGCAAAAAATAAATAAAAATAATAATAATAATAATAAAAAAAATAACTGTCGGCTTATTCTACTAATTAATTTTTGTTTTTTTAAGGTATCGTCTCATTGGGTCCGCGATTTCTTAGAATTTTTAGTAGGACGCGTTGGCAGATGTACTGAGACCTTCATTTTTTCCTGTTTTTGCCGATTTTAATTCGTTTTATAGTGTAACGTTTCCAGTTTCCACCACTGACATCCTGTAGTCGGAACAAGCATGAAATTTCGCGGTTGTACTAATCGATAGTCAGTGCCTGCAAAACAAGCTGTTGCAAGCGTAACAAACAAGTTTTTTTAATTAAAAAAGCTATATTAAAAAAACAACAACAACATAATGCTGCGAGAGTAGCATACTTGAATCGGAATCTTAAATGTAGTTTTAGGTGACAAAGCTCTTCGCTAAGTACGTAATTTAAATGCTAGCATTACTAAAATTTATTACAGTTTTTGTGATCTCAGACTTAATTCCAAATAAGTAAAACAACCATATCGTGGCAGTTATCAAAGAAAATTTATCTCCACAACCGAGCCCCAATTTTATTTAATGTGGTAGAACAGTACTGGAACGGTGTCGTCTCACGTCTGTATTTCGTGGTAGATAGGGAGAAGAAAATTAAATAGCAATTTTGTAATTAATTAAGAAGTTTAAAATTGCGGTAACAGATCAGTATCATCATCGGTACTACTCCCAGTTTAACAGTTAAGTGAAGTAGCGTGAATGATTTGCTTCTGATGGTTTGTTTTTACGGCGGATATTGGTGTAGGCCTAAAGTGCATATCATGTAACCTAAATGGCCATAGTGCTACGTGACAACATATTGGGATAACATTAGCTAATTCGTTAATTCATTAACCTGGTGTTTATGAAGAACACGCCATATTATTAAAATGGATAAAATAACAGTAAATAGCATAGTACTTTAATGTTATCTTGAGAGTGTTTATGGTTGTGGCCACAAATTCATCCATCATCCTTTCTTCTAGGTATGTACAAATTTTAATTACTACTTAAGAACTAATTAAATATTGCATTAATTAAATTTAAACTCCCATATCACAAAAGATATTAAGGAAAATGCGCAAAAATTTGGAAATATGATCAGAGATAGACTATATATCTTTCTATAGTTACGCTTCAGGAAAGAAAATTGTTTTATAGAATATAAAAAAAACGATTAAACAAAGGTTATTAGTATTTCAAACAAGAAAAAAAAAAAATCAAATACCTGTCCGTTGTCTTATTAGTAAGAACATTTGATACCGTTGGAATATCCATTTAAGACTATAGTTTCTTCGATATTTTAGGATAAACACAGCGTGTGTATCGGATGCAGTGTAATCCAAAACCTGCACAATAATTTCACTCAACTATTATCAGTGTTGAGGATCAAAATTTAACTGATCATGAGATTACTAACCTGGTGTTGCAATAGAGCGCAAGTTTTGAATTTTAAACAAAAAAGTGGTTTTGTGCAACAAAGTATTGAAGAATAATGTGCACATCCGGGAATTATATATGGAGCAACAAATCCGGAAAATGGCCGCCACGGCTTTGTTGTCATAGGAGTGCCTTCTGGCAAAACATAAATGTCGCAGTATCGGCCTTTAATGCTTTAGTAGTCGAGGACTCCTGGCATGACTATGAAATTTCAGAACAGATAAAAGTCAGTAGTATTGAGTGGCATAATAGTGCCGACCAATTCTTATCAATAAAATGGTAGATGACACGACCAGGAAAACATTCGTGAATACCGTCATTGGTGCACGGACGGTATGCCAAATGCAAAAGCCGCATGTCTCCAGAGCAATATCTTCCAACTGAGGCACAAACAACTTGTTACAACGTTACGATAACGTTCGCCATTTACCGCCCATGCATTACCTGCCTCGTTCTCAAAGAAAAATGATCCAGTGAGTCCTCCTGTCCAAAACGTAAACCAAGCAGTAATACAAAAGTGAGTTCTGAAGTATATTACTGAGCATATCATGAGAAGTCACATTGCTTCAAATATCAACTGACCTCCAGATTATCAAGAATGCTCCAGAGACCGAAAAACACACAATTTTTTATTTAAAAAAAAAAGCATCCTGTTGCTAAAATCGTTAACTAGGCGCCCACTGAAAAGATCAATTAGCACACTGGGTGTTCAAGTGTCTAATTCTCCTCCTGTGCATCCTACATCATCCTACCGCCCCTGCTCTCCTAATTTAATATTTTCCTATGTGTTACACTAGACTTAAAACGTAAGGTTGAATTTCTTTCTTTGTGAGGAAAAACTTATTTAGAGTTGAAATATTCCACCATACTTCATGTTACAGCTTAAAATTATAAAGTTTTTTATATCTAAAAAATAAAATTGCTTTTGAGCGAAACATAATGCAAAACATTGGTCACCATGAAAAATGGATAAACGAAAATTTTCAGTCGGGTAGCTAAAATTTAAATGGTTGAAACAACCCCTGCATTTTAAAATTTCTTGCATAAAATTGTAAATTCAAATAGAAAAACCTGAAAAAAAATCATATGAATACAAAATAAAATTATGGATTTTCACATGCAAAAAATAATTTAAAGAAACATATTGCAAAATATTTGGCACGGGGAGCGTTAATGAACGAGACTAAGCACCTGTAAGGGTATGAAGTGTGCTAGAGCAATTCCTTGTATTTTCAAAGTTCCCGCATGCAAATAATCCATTCAAAAAGAGAAATACATGTAATACATTGATGCTTCCTGAACCGTATGTGCTCGAGCGTTTCTTCAGAAACGTTGGATGGAGGCGGGCTAGTTAAAAATCCCAACAACTCTCCCATCAAGATCGTACCAAGGGGGTTTTTATGTCACCTACAAATTCAGTTTATTTATCGATAAGTTACAGCAGGTTAAGATCTAAGATTCCCCTATTTTTTCGTCCGCGAAGAAAGGGGATAAAAGGTGGAAATAATTAATCTCAAATTGGTGTAGAAACAAAATCTAGTTTTTTGATGTGGAAAATATGATCTCGATGAATATAACTGCAAAATGTTAGCCAAACTATAAATGTAACTTCCTAACCCCGCTTAGCTAAAATCGAAGGTTTTGGGAAGCCTGCAATCCTCTTTTTCAAAGTTCCAGCACAAAAATTTGAAATCAGTCAGAAAAAGCAGGCAAAAATATCCTTCGCATCGATGGAATACTATCGACGAAAAACTTTAATTCTTCTCTCAAAAAGCAAAATTCCACTATCTCTAAAATCATATCATCACATTGATAAAGGAAAGAACTTACAGATAACAAAACAAAATAATCATCGAGGCATTGAACTATTATCTCAAATCATTAAAACGTTGGTGCTAAGGATGGTGGCCACAATTATCCAAAATTTAATTTGGTACAATGCTTTGTTTCACACAGTGGGCGATTTGCAACTATGGTTGGAAAAAGAAAGTTTTCACTAACTGTACAGAAGTTAATAAAGCGTTTATATAATTGTTTAAGGTAAGTATATATTTATTTCTATTTACGGTAACTTATTTACAGTTTGAAATAGAATAAATCATAGTTCAATAAAAATGAATAAGACATATGTAATTAGTAATCTAATTACCACAGATCTTCCACGTGCACACCAGAAGTCATAATCAACAAAAAAAATTCAAGGTACAAGCATGTTTTACACCACAGACCACAGATAATAACCATTTGCTGAGCTTATCCGTGAAACTCAAAGAACTTATTTCACCCCTTATAAATGATTTTCCACAGATAAAACAAGTCAATAACCATCACATCTTGCTCTGATTTAACCGAGCGGGGCGGTGTAACGGTTAGCGTTCTCGCCTCGCATTCGGGAGGACGGCGGTTCGAATCCCCGTCCGGGCATCCAGATTTGGGTTTTCCATGGTTTCCCAAATCACTCCAGGCAAATGCCGGGATGCTTCCTTCAAAAGGCCATGGCCGAATTCCTTCCCGTTCCTTGTCCCCATCCTTGCCCCCCATCCTTTCCCGTCTCTAAAGACCTCGCTGTTGAGAGACGTAAAGCAGTTAAAAAAAAAAAAAAACTGCTCTGTTTTAAAATTTCAGTACTAGAACGTCTAATTTGGAGATCGAATAATATCATCTCCGGTATGGAAGTAATGAATCAATTTTGAAGATAATTAACCGTCAAATTTATAAAATTCTTAAGCTTCAGTTTTCATCGATTCCTAACAAGGCTTATATGTGGGAAATTATTAAATTGAGGGGAACAGCTCCCCAATTCCTTTCCCCTCACCCCCTACCCCAATTTCGTAACTGGCTAAGTGGCTTGAGGAAGAGGCATTTGTTATCTTTTCTCTTGAAAATCATTTTGCAGTTTTTTCCTTCGAAGGTCATTACTTCTTTCCACATGAAATGAGTAAACTTTGTTTTTTCACCCTTCGGTTTTGAGGATCTTATATCTATCTCCTACCATCTTTTCTGGAGACAAAAGAAATTCACTTGCAACTTGAACAAAAATAACAATGTTAGAAAGCATAACGACACCAATTTTTTTTTTTTCAAATGCAACGACTAATGTTTTCTTCTTTGTCAAGTTGAGGAGTCTTATTTTTTCCACGGACGAAAAGAATATATGAATATTTGATCCTAATCTGCTACAACATAGCCACAAATAAATAAAATTTGGAAGCGATATGAGCACGTCTGTGGTATGGGTCTGATGGGAACATTTTTGACATATTTGACCCGAAATTCTCGATGCTATGAAGAAAAGTTAAAATCCATAAGCTTTAGTTTGCATGAGCTCATAACATAAATTTCTTTTTCATATTTTCCTCTTTGAGTATGAATTTTTTTTTAAGTGAATGCATGCCCAGAGATGGTCAAACTATCAAGAACCAATTACAGTAAAAAAAAGAAAAAAAAGAGAGCCACAGAAACGTTCCTATTCATCACTCCAACGTCTGCACCGATTATTTGGAAAAAAGCTGTGCTGCAGGTGATGGAGCGTCGTTCCCACATTACAGCATTACAGATTTTGTTCCATGCGTCTGTGTATGAGAGGTTAACAGAGGGCCTTCTTAGGACGAAGGATTATGAGTTAGGTGTGGTACAGGAGCAATTGGAGAAGGGGTTTTCATACTGGTTAGAAAAGACTATCACAGTTTCCCTGGTGTTCATAGATTATAAACATGAGTTGCTTTTTGGGGTAATGCGAAAGAAAATTTAGGGTCTTGGCTGCTTACAGTTGTAGGAATGAATGCTTATGAAAATGAGAGTGGAGCAATTAAATGCAGAACCAGAATACAGTACAGCATCGATTACCCGAAACAACTGGGGTCTGGGTGAGGGAGGTGTGTTCGAATAACTCCTATTTTGGACAATAGATCATTTTCGAATAAAACTGCACCAGTGTCACAGGAGGAATAAGAAACCAAGAATCAGTGATACCCACTAAACAGAAAACTGTATACAAGAAATGCAATGTACGTATAGTGCAACATAACACTTCCAAATAAGACTAACTTAAAAACAATTTACAACACTAATTTTTTTGACAAGTTCAGAATGGGCATAAAAGTTGTCCCTCAAAAGCTCAAAATTGTCTTTTTGTTCAGAACCTGAACTTTTTCCCCCCCCCCCGCTAAATCTCGCAAACGCTTTCGGTTAACTGATGTTTCAGTTGACCGGCATTCGGACAATCGATGTTCTACTATAGACCGTAGAATGATCATTACTAATGTCGCCTTCAATTCCCCAGGAAGCGGTTTTTTTTTTGTTTTTTTTTTTTCTTCTTTTCCTTTGGCTTACTTCATTGACGAAGAAGAATTTTGCCAAGTGGCAGAACAGAGAACAAAGGGACCAGAAATGTTGGGTATCTGCTTATTAATGCCTAAGGATAACTTTGGTAAGTCTCAGACTACAGAAAAAATAAGTGGTCATGAAGCAGTTCTGGTCGATATAAAAGATTACAACTAAACCAGTGGCGAAAGCTAATAGCGTGTTATACTAACAACTATAAAAAGGCACGTATCTCACAATTGGAAAGACATTTGAGGGAAACTTTCAGTGTGTGGAAACGGTCGAATGTCGATCACTGAATAAGGAGTATTTCTATTGCTTTGTTAGAAAACTGAGGGGAGGGAAAGATATTAAGACGATTGTGAATAAAGACGGAGAAGAAATTACAGGATAGCTGAAATGGAGCAAATATCTAATAACTGGTTTAATGTCTCCTGATCAGTTTTGCAATACTTATCTACTTTATTCACTTTTAGTAACTTACCTTCTTTTTTTTCTGTCTCCTCAACCGTAAGTTCGTTGGGTACATTTTCTTGTGTTCCCCAATGAAGAAAGTATGTGCAATTGTTTATTACCGCGTGTGTGTTCACTATAGTATGCTGTTTGCTTTGTGAATGACTGAATGAAAGATGGGTCAAGGAAAAGGATGAAATTCGAACGTGGCCCATTCAGGCCTACTCTTCCGGAAATCATCAAAAGGGTCCGTCAGGCTTAACGTCCCCATCCAAAGGGTGAATCACGATCTGTGTCTTATGTCCTCAGTCCATACGAGGAGAGGTTTGAGTTTTGACCCAGGACTTTGGTTGACCATCGCCTCTCTTCCCTGGCCGGCCAAATCCTGATGGTGAACATTCTTCCACCTTCAAGACTGGAACCAGCCAACACTTTGTCACGGTGCCACAACCAGAGGAGACAACGAGACAGATCTGGTTTGTTATAGAGGCAAATAATAAAACAGATTATGATATCTAATTCTCTGGCCCAGTTACGTGTGTGGCGAAGAATGGGATGGAAAATAAACTTTTTAGAGCAAGCATCTAGAAGCGAAATGAGGCTTCAGGTAGCAGGATTTACGGCTGTTGGTAGCCGCTTAGTGATGGCGAAACCACTGTACGACATCTGTTCTTAATTGCAGCGATTAGTAACAGGAATCCTAACGACTCTCATCCATGGGCAGTTAATCTCGGAATTGCCTGCACCGAGACGAGGCGCAGATCTTTCTGCTACCGCCGTGACCTTTCGGCATCAGGTACGTACTTAACATTACAGGAAGCAATCTCACTTAGAGCGGAATGACTTATTACTTACACTCGCTCTCCTCCGCAAAATCTCTACAGTAATTACTCACGCAGTTCATTTCAGCTCTACCAAATGGACATCACGGACTGGAGAAAAAATGGCCCTTAAGGAAAAAATAAAACTGAGCCATGTGCCGATTCGCCTAGAGATAGATATTGAAATAAGTGGAAATAAAAGAACGTAGACACTTACGTTTAGTGCACTGCAATATTCGTTTCACCTGCAGGCTATAACATTTTAGTGCTTCTTCTAGGAGTTGTTATTTGTCACGCAACTGCACTAATAGTCATTTTTACGAGATGCTACTGAGTCCGCACTCTGCAATTCGTAATATTGTGGGTGGCAGTGTGTGCTTTGCAGAATGTTTTACATAATGGCACGATATTTGTTCTGTCAATACAACAACCGCAGCATCATATGGTAATAAGTATTTCCGACGGAGAACAAAGCCCATTTTGCACTACACTGAAGTTATAAACTTATGTCACTAATATGTACAGCACCTTCCTAAATAGGAAACAGTAATGTACGTTGATAGATACTTGGGTTGATTGGAATAATAACTTCGCCGAATCAATTTTCACTATCTAAAGATACTAGGAGTCAAATCACATATGTTCCAGCGATTAAACTACTGACTGAGAACTCAATTTTCAACTAACTAGTCTCTGCCGCTCGTTTTATACAGACGTTACAGAAAATTCCAGAATAACGTAGAGAAAACGGCCCGATGTTTCTCGAACAGCCGCATAGCAGCTAACAATTAAAATGACATTAAAACAGTCAGAATCAATACAAAATCATACACAATCAGGATAAAACACACGGCTATGAAAATTAAAGATATTACAGGAATTTACACACAAAATTATCTACACAAATCGTTCAAACTACTCAGAATTGTCCTCTGAACATCGTGGGTCACCACAACAGTTACAATTACAAACGTTTAATTAATTTTTCATGCATAATACTGTCCTTGAACATATTACATAGTATTTACATATATTCCCATACTAAAATGTACATTTACACAATTAATTACACGAAAACTATACAGAACCATAATTAATCAACCCCAAGCTTTCTATACAAAGATCTTAAAATAACATTTAATTAAAGGTCTGGGCGTTGTCAGACGCTCCATGTCAAAATTTTAAGAATTCAGGCAACGGTGATCCGTGTTGAGTATAAATCCTGCTATTTTAGTTAAACCGTTTCACGAACGTATCACAATAGAGTGCAGTACTCCGTCCACATAGTGATGGGCTGTATTTGTGTTTTCAAAAACAACCAACTCAGTTCTGCTGTCGAAACTGATTGCCACATCATACAAGTGGCTGCACCTGTGTGACATTCTGAAATGACAGCAGAGTAAGTCGTGTCTCCACTACGCCTGCGAATATGTTGTCGATTACCACTTTGCCACAGACAGAATGGAGACTCGTCTCTAAACACAAATGTGTACCTTTCACGTGTCCGTTTGCGTTTTGCAATGCACCAGGATAGAGGATGCTGGCACAGAAATCAGGTTAAGGGAACACATTGCATAGGGGCCAGAGAGTGTAACCAAGCTTCAGGCTATTGGTTTACAATCGTCGGGAGGGCAACCCTCTCTCTAACCATTGCTTGGATCTGACCTGCAGTCACCCGTCTACCAGCAACAGCTACACATATAATTTGTACATCTACATCTATACTCTGCAAATCACAAATACTGTGGGTGGCAGAGGGTGCTAAGCACCAATCCTAATTCTGCGCTATTCCAATCCCGAACAGATCGAGGAAAGAAGGAATACATAAGAATCAGTACGGCATCTTATTTCTCTAATCTTATCCCTCCTGTCATTGCGGAAGAAGTATTTCGTTGCACTCGTAACTTAAAGCTTTTCGCATATTATCCAGCAAATTCAAACGAAAACGACGTCGTCTGTCCGCCAAACAATCCCAGCCCAATCCACTAATCAGCTCTGTCACACTTACGTAAGGACTGTAACTAGCAGTCACGAATCGAGCGGCTCTTCTGCTGTACTTTCTCTAACGTGTCAATCAATCCCTTGCGATACGGATCCCAAATTCCTACAACAGTATTCCAAATGCGGACGCACTAGTGTTTTGTACGCTATTTCCTTTGTATGAGCATTACAACTTCTCAAAATACGTCCTATGAATCGTAGTTTGGAATTAGCTTTGCCTACAACGGAAGTTATGTGCAAGTCCCATTTCATGTTGCTTTCTACTGTTACGCCTAGATACTTCAGGGAATCCACAGTGTCAACAACTGAATTGTTAACTTTGTACTCCTGAACAAGCGGGGTCTTTTTATTACTATGTGCATTTCCTTGCACTTTTTACAGTTAAGTGTAAGCTGCCATTCACGGCACCATTCCTAAATAACATCCAGATCGCGCTGAATTTCTTAGCAATCGTCGGAGCACCTCACTTCCCTATAAATAAGTGCATCATCAGCAAAAAATCGCATCCTGCAATTAACGTTGTCACCGAGATCGTTTATAAAAATTAAGAAAAGAAGTGGTCCTATTACACTTCCTTGAGGAACGCCCGAAGTAACATCTAGTTTAGAAGAGGCTTCCCCGTCTACTACGACATACTGTGACCGACCAGTTAGAAAATCGCGTATCCATTCGCAAATCTGATCAGATATACCGTACGCTCGGATCTTCGCTAAGAGTCGGTTGTGTAGTACAGAGTCAAAAGCTTTCTGAAAATCCAAGAAAATAACTTGTGATCCTGCATCAATAACTTTCATTACATCATGCGAAAATAGAGCTAGTTGCGTTTCACATGATCGGTTCTTCCAGAAATCCGTGTTGGTATGCTGTAAGTAGCTCGTTTTCATCTAAGAAACTTCATAACGTGAGAGCGTATTTGGTGGACTTCACGTGCTGTTATCCATCTGTATGAACCTGTGCCTGTTCTAGGAGTATTAGAGTCCTTCTTTCATCCACTGTGTAACAATTGTGTGTACTGACACTTGCACTACGTATAATCCTTCGGAAGATTTTGCGACATGACGCACCCATTTGCAACAAGCCAATTCTCCGACCTCTCTCACAATTAGGTATGTGGGTGTAAAGGATCGTCACTCTTCGCCTTGGAATACTTGGTAAACAGGAACTAATAGACAAAAAACTAGTGATGTTAAACCACACTGTTCACCAATTATACGCTAGAAACATAGCAGTTTTACATAATAAATACCCCTGTAATTATCATACAATAACATGTAAAAATTTCAGTTTTTGAATCATTTAATACTCTTAGTATAGGGATACTTGGAGCCCAATTTCGCTTATATATTACAACTGCGTGTGATTGTTGGGATTTTAATTTCCGCTAGTGTATTTCGGAAATTGTTCGTGAATTCAGCAGTACTCGATCCCCAGTGTAGAGAGTGTGACGTGAAAATGCAATTCTCAGCTATTAATTCCCGCCAGGGACAATGCAAAGGCTGACCACGTATACTTAAATGGACGAGACCAGCGCCGTCTGTGTCGATGTTCAAAGTTGACAAGACAGGCAACACTGCTTCAGAGAACAGTGCGGGACGTATGCATGTGGACATCACAGCGAAATCTGACGACCTGGCGTAGATGGTAAATGGAAGCAGAAGACCGATGTGGTTTGAGGAATATTCCTCCTGACAATTCCTCTGAATGATTTTGTCCTCTAGGTCACCAGACTTGGATTCAATCGAACTCTTCTGGGACACGATCGAAATGTCAGTTCCTGCACAACGCCCTGCACCGGCAATAGTAGACGGCTGTAGAGGAAGCACCGCTGAGTATTTCTGCAAGATATTTTCGACGACTTGTCGAGTCCATGCCACGTCGGTTTGGAGCACTAAACTGGGCAGAACGGGGTCCCACATGAAATTGGGACGTGTTCATTGACTGTTGACCTTCTGATTATTTTCTTCTAGTGAAGGGGTTTGGATTCAGCAGTGTATTTTAGGTTTGGAGATTATTTACTCTGTTTTGATTTATTTTATTTGTCTCTTGTCAAGTCTGATGCTATTCTCCATCTCTTACTATTCTGAGATTAATCTCAACGTTGTTACTTATGTATTCAGTTATGTACTACATATATTCTAATTTTTCTCTTCTTCTTCAGTTCTTACCTTTCAAATGTCCCTACCAACAAATTAATCAATATTGCATGTCTTAAAATGATATTCACCAACCTGTCTCTTCTATACGACGGAGTTTTCCAAATTTTCTTTCTTGTCCATTACTTCAGTTTTCGCTACTACTTGTAACAGAACACCTTAAACTAAATTAAAACTATTTATGGAACGACAGTAACACTAGACCACATGTTACCTAATTTTGACTCATTGCAATATGGTTATTTCATTCAAAGTTCCTTCAAGAAGCTTCAAATTATTTCTCGTCGATTTGGAGTATTTTATCAAATGTAAGACATATTTAACTATGTCGGTTTATTTAGTTTCTGAGTTACGCATTGTCTAGGTCTCGTGAGTGCTCCTGGAATGTTCCATTGTCTTTGAAAAGCCGCCGTAAGATGCAGCTACATAGTTGAGAGTGTCAGCTACGATAGTTGCAGTTTGTTATGGAAGTTAGTTGAACTACAGCAGTGTTTTTCATTCTTTTTGATTTCGCGACCCCTTTACAAGTTGAAAATTTCTGGCGACCCCCCCCCCCCCCCGACCGCGACACATCATAGAAGACAAAGAAATAATTTAATTAAATTACTACATAAATGTTGTTTTTTCTATTTTGGTACATTTTAATATTATCCAGATCTACACTCTGCAAGAAGCCGCGAGACTTTTGAAAGTAAGTACGAGGTAAGTTGGTAAGGCTATGAACCTGGACGCAAATTCGCGCCGGTCAAACTTCGTCGGAGACGGCGACATTGCCACACCGCAATGTTCTTTTGTTTCAACTCTCAGATCACTCAATTCAATTAAGTGCAGTCAACAAGTACGGACGTCATTATTTGTTTTTTTCGCTTGCTCCGCGCGTTTGTATAATGGATAAGTTTCTCAAAAGATCGCAGCCTTCAACATGTGGTACGAGTGTCAATAGCGGTAGTGATGAATCAAACCCGAAAAAAAAATAGACATTACGACGACAGTTATTTGAAATACAGGTTCACAGTCATAAATAATAAACCTCAATGTGTAATTTGTGGCGATGTTTTATCACGTGAGAGTATGAAACCGTCAAAGCTTATGCGGCATCTCACAACCAAGCATCAAAAAGAAGCCGATAAGCCGTAGGATTTCTTTGAACGAAAGTTGAAAGCTCTTAGTTAGCAGCAAAATACTATAATTCAGGTAATAAAATCGTTTTATTAATTTAATTTTAGCATGGATAACCGAATTAAGTCGAGTTTATTCTAATTGTTGCTATCTCTACCGTTGATGTCTTATGATGTTTATTTCTTTGCTGTTTGCATACAAATTTTATCATATATAAATTTGGTTTGCAAAGGTTTCGCATGCTTAATTTTTATTGACTATTTCACACTCACTTTTATATTGTCTGGTTTATTTCAGGCATCCAGTGTCAATGAGTCAGCATTATTAGCTAGCTATAAAGTCGCATATCGAGTTGCTAAAGCAGGTAAATCACAAACAATTGCCAAAAATCTTATTTTGCCAGCAGCTCTTGATATGGTTGAAATTATGGTCAGTAAACAGGAGGCAAACAAGCTAAAAACATACCACTTTCTGATAATACTATTTCACGCAGAATAAACGATATGGCCCATGATATTCAAGAACAAGTAATCGAAAAATTAAAGAACAGACAACATTTTGCTTTGCAGTTTGACGAATCTACAGATGTTTCCGATTGTGATCAGTTTGTAGTATTTGTGCGCTTTGAAGCAGGTGACAATATCATGGAAGAAATCTTATTTTGCAAAGCACTTCCTGCAAACACTTCTGGCCAGTGTTTGTACGATAAGCACTTGCGACTACGATATTGATTGGAAAAAATGTATCGCTATTTGTAGCGATGGCGCTAAAGCTATGACTGGCAAAAATAGCGGACTCATTGCGAAATTAAAATCGATAATGCCAAACATATCCTGGACACACTGTTTTCTTCATCGATATGCTCTAGCTGCTAAGGTAGTATCTTCTGATTTAAATGATGTGCTCAAGGAGGTAATAAAAATTTGAATTCTATCAAAGGTAAAGCCTTGCAAACCCGGCTATTCAGAATCGTTTGTGAAGATATGGGCTCGCTTCATCAAAATCTCCTTTATCACACAGAAGTCAGGTGGCTATCCAAAGGAAAGGTATTGACAAGAGTTCTAGAACTGAGAGCTGAATTGTTAATGTTCTTACAAGATACAAGATTTGAATATGCTAATCGTTTTTCTGACCCTATTTGGCTCTTGAGATTAGCATTTTTGGCAGATCTTTTTAGCCACATTAATAATTTGAACAAGAACCTTCAAGGTAGAGTAGAAAATATTTTAACAGCTAAAGATAAAGTCAAAGCATTTCACGCAAAACTTCGTTTGTGGTTAACCTCTCTGCAAAACAGTATATTTCGAGTCTTTTCCGTGTGTTCAGAAGATTGTTAAAGATAACGCATCAGACCAAAGTCTCGTAGTAAGGGCTCACATTCCTTGCATGATACAGAGCTTGCATAATTTACAAGAGAAACTTATGACATACTTTCCAGACTGGCATTCTGAAGCTGACAATGGGCGTAGATGGATTTTAAACCCTTTTTTAGACAAGTCAATAGATCTGGCTGATGTCACCACAAATACGAAAGAATGTCTTATAGATTTAGCTGCTGATGGCATGCTTAAAATGGAATTTAATTCGCAAAGTATCGACGTATTTTGGATGAAAAGAAAACATGAATACCCAGAGCTGGCAAGGGAAGATCTAAAATTATTAGTGCCATTCGCCACTTCATACTTGTGTGAACTAACATTTTCTGTAATGGTATACATTAAAACTAAAAAGAGAAATAGGCTGCAATTAGAAAATGATTTGATTATTAACGTTTCAAAAATAGCACCACGATTTGATAAACTTTTGAAAAATAAACAAGCCCATCCTTCTCAGTAAAATTGTATTTTGATTGTAGTGGTAGAACCTTGAATTTTTCATTCAGCCCGCGACCCCCCGAGGAAAGCTTCGCGACCCCCCTAGGGGTCGCGACCCACAGATTGAAAAACACTGAACTACAGTATGACGCAGATGCGTCTGCGAGCCTATCGTCTCTTACAATCATTTCGTCATAAAGCAACCGACTTATGCGCTGCTACCTATCCTAATTAGAAATCTTCAATAATATAATAATAATTCCATGTGGTCTTAACGACCTGGTGATAGGTTTTCTAGTGACTGCGCTTCCACCTCTTTCGTAGCCGCCTTAACCTAACCCAGTAGTCCTACCGGGTACAGGGGACCTATAGTTTAAAGTGGAATCCGAATGATGGAAGCGTTCTGCCATTCTTCGCATTACACAGCAAGATATGACCCAGGTGAAGATCTGGTGAAGGGCCTATGAATATCCCCGTCGAGACGGGGATTCGAACCGGGGACCTTTCGATCACCAGTTAGACACCATAACCACTGAGCCATCTTGGATAATGACTGGTAGTCCAGTAACGGGGTCGTAAAAAGGGGGTCTCACAAACATCACATCACGTAGAAGATTTTTTTTTCTTATCTTGTATATATTGGTGAGAGTATGCAGAAACCAAGTTTTCGACCTCCAGCACCTTCGGCACAATTTTCTGTGGCCAAAAAACATAAAAATTTGGGTACTTTTTTCAGTTTTTCGTCTATACCTCCTTCCTAATAAGTCCTATCAAGAAATATTCTATTTTCAATTTGAAAGAGGACAAAATTTCCTACAACTTTCCTATTACAAACTTTTTTCTAAACTCAAAATTAAGCGAGCTACAGTTCTTCGAAAATCAGCCAAATTTCACACTTTTCCTAAAAGTTGGGTTTTTACCTAATTTGCAGCTCAAAATGACCTGAAACCCCTGTATATATAACCGATATATATGTATTTCTGTATGACATAGTATATATATGTACTATACTTTGATTCCTGATGGTCTATTCAATAATCATATAGCATTGTTGGCCGGGAGATCCCGAAGGATTGTTCGGCCGCCAGGTTGCAGTGTTATGGATAGGCCGCGCAGTGCGCTTCTTGTGGCTATCTAACCTGACCAAATACTAGTACCGCATATAGGAAACCTACAGCTTAAGGTGGAATCCAAACCACAGAATCGTTCTGGCTTACTTCATATTACACAGCAAGCTGTGGCAGAGGTAAAGGTCGGGTTAATGGCCTTTGAAAATCATTGCTGAGAACGGGATTTCGATCTTCAGTCAGATACCTTAACCACTGAGCTACCATTTCGTTCTATTATCTGATGGTATTTGTACCAGTTTGAAAAACGGATTTGCAAAACTGAAAACATAATGTTATGGCACAAAGTTTACTTATGCAGTCAAAATTAAGTCATAATAGGTCAAAAATTAGTCATAAATCCATTTCTTTTCCGTTTTAATGGATTGAAACAATGTGTTCCATTTGAATTTGTTCCGTACAGCAATGGAAAAAAATTGTCATGAAGCATTTAAATCTCTTCAAGATACAACACCCAACACAAAAATTTTTGCTATGCACGGATGATTCCTCCTGCATAAGGTTATGTGGCATAGTAGTAAATACCTTGGCTGCTTCTGTGGAAAATATGAAGCCTATTTGACAACGAACTATAGATCCAACATCACAGTTATATTTGACGGATACCGAAGTTATGCTGCGCAGAGAGGAATAAAGTCGTCTGAAATGATTTGTAGTTTGAAAACATCAGATACTTCAGCAAGCATCATTTTCAGTGAGGAAACAAGTGCTACAGTGACGCAGCAAATGAGAGCAGCAAGAACTGTGTAATGTTGATACTAATGCAAAAACTAAAAAAGGAGGCATCCAAGATCAACAGGCAAAACAAGATGCTGCTGGATTGATCGTTGACGCAACAATTTCCCAAGCAGCAAAATTCGACAGTGTGATGATTCTATGTGAGTATATTGGCTTTCTCATTTTGCTAATGGGCTTTGGTACCACGAGTTTCAACCCACACACATCCTCTTCATCCATGCATTTGCTGGATGTGATACAATATCAGCATATTTCGGCTATGGGAAAGAAAACTTCTACTGCATGATTCAATACCAACCATATCTGAAAGTAACATGCATGCTAACTTCTCAGAACTCTAGCCTTCAGAGAACATTTGGAGAACACGCAGGAGAACAGATCATCTTGGAACGGTACGGAAAAATTGCTTGTGGAACATTGGAAGGCTCAGATATGAAATGATTAAGAAATCTGCCCAAAAAATGCATTCAGACTAGCACGGTTGCCACCAAAATCAGAGGCGGCAACGTTTCACTCAATATGCAGGTACCACCAAGTAAATGTTGGTTGGGTCGAGAAACGTACCCATTGCCGTGAGGATGAAGGAAAGGCTCGTCCAGTCTCATTACAGTTACAATAATAAATGCATTCAGGAGGACGTCGGTTCGAATTCCCGTCCAAGCATCCAGATTTGGGTTTTCCAGGGTTTCCTCAAATCACTCCAGCCGAATGCCGGGATGCTTCCTTCAAAAGGCCATGGAGGAAATCCTTCACGTTCCTTGTTCCCAGTCCCATCGTGCCACTAATGAACTCGACGTCGACGAGGCGTAAAGTCATAAAAAAACAATAATAAAAGACGATGCACTTGAGTTTACTTCGAAGGTTGTATCATATTCCTTCCAGAAACCTTGTTCTCCTCCATGCAGCTGTCGCTAATCAGGACTGCATTGTTCAGCTGCTTGCAAAAATTGCTCTCGCCTGCCTCGTGAAAGCGTTCCTGGAATGTAGTAGATGAAGGAGAGGAAGATTTCTTCGATCTCGAGGAAGCTGTTCCTGATGCAATGGATGAAAGAGACACAATTCATTGATAAGCCGGGACAATCCAAACGGAAAAGAAATTTATTTATGACCATTTTTTTAACTTATTACGAAATTATTATGACTTTATAACTTTGCGTCATAACATTATGCATTGTTGTTCGCTCTATTATCTTCAATAATAGAGCGATCTGGTAGCTCAAGGCGTCTGACTGGAGATCGAAATCCCGGTCTCAGCAATGATTTTCAAAGGCCAATAACCCGAGCTTTACCTCTGCCACAGCTTGCTGTGTAATATGAAGTAAGCCAGAACGATTCTGTGGTTTGGATTCCACCTTAAGCTGTAGGTTCCCAATATGCGGTACTAGTACTTGGTCAGGTTAGATAGCCACAAGAAGCGTACTGCGCGGCCTATCCATAACACTGTAACCTGGCTGCCGAACAATCCTTCGGGATCTCCCGGCCAACAATGCTATATGATTATTGAATGGACCATCAGTAATCTAAGTATAGTACATATATATGCTATGTCATACAGAAATACATATATATCGGTTATATATACAGGGGTTTCAGGTCATTTTGAGCTGCAAAGTAGGTAAAAACCCAACTTTTAGGAAAAGTGTGAAATTTGGCTGATTTTCGAAGAACTGTAGCTCGCTTAATTTTGAGTTTAGAAAAAAGTTTGTGATACGAAAGTTGTAGGAAATTTTGTCCTCTTTCAAATTGAAAATAGAATATTTCTTGATAGGACTTATCAGGAAGGAGTTATAGACGAAAAACTGAAGAAAGTACCCAAATTTTTATGTTTTTTGGCCACAGAAAATTGTGCCGAGGGTGCTGGAGGTCGAAAACTTGGTTTCTGCATACTCTCACCAATATATACAAGATAAGAAAAAAAATCTTCTACGTGATGTGATGCAAGTGAGAACTACCCCGTTACTGGACTATGGGGTAAATAATCTATTGAGACCAGTTGTTCCGTACATGGGTTTTAACAAGTCGGAAATAAATGAAGAAGTAACACCAACTGTCGAATCGTCTTTTGTACTTCTGACGCTGAATTGTCAAGAGAAACTCAAAATCAAGAAGAGAGCAGTACAAGGAGGAGGTAGACTGTAGAAGCGTGATCATTATCTTTCCGAGGCAGGAAAACTACTCAATTTTTAACGCACTTCCTTAGCACCACATTTCAATCTTTTCGGTTATGCTTTGTTTCTGGTTTTCCTTAAGTTCAGCTTCGCTTTATAACGGTTCTCTGCTAGAAGACCTTTCACGACGATCAACTTCCCTTTCTGCTCCTAATTGTTTATAAATTGGTAGTCCAAACCTGGCATTACTACAATTACCTCTGATCTCTTCCTCGGATTTCTTCTAGCAGGTGAAGTACATTTTCCATCCTCTATTTCTTTGTATACCACATCTAATACAAGTTCTTTACTCCTTTCTCCTGTAACAAAGAATATATTTAACCTTTTTTCTGTTTATCAGATTATTTACCTCTTTGATTAATATTAATCATACCGATGTTTACTTGAAAACACATTTATTTCACAGCCCTGCATGCAATAGACTCCACTCAACATATATTTATGCACAAATACAATTTTTCTTTGCCGAAGCCGTAACATTCTTTGTGCTATTCGTTCTTCTAACAATGTTTTGCTCACGCCGATCAGTAATTTCTCAGTATTACTACACATATCTGCTAACAGAGGGGCAATATCCTTGGTAAATCGCAGATTATTGATTATTTTGCCTTTAATGGTCATGCCGTATATATTACTTTTCCTAAATATTATTTATTTATTTTTCTGAAGATGCACAATATTTAGACTGACAAGAAATTGAATGTCTAGTCCCTTTCTAACTGTCTACGAGGTGTTTAGTAGGACATAATTCATACTTACAAAAATTAACACTTTCCAACATTTACTTAAATTTTTTCTTTTAATAACTAAAATACTAACAAAAGTCTTTAAAATATTGGTGTTTAACAGGTGAAGCAGTAAGCTAGTAGCATAAACGAATGCTGGTGGAGGCTGAATACATGATGAAATACCAGCGAAGGCAGATTAAGCAACATAAAGCAATAGAACTGAATTCTGAAAATAAGTTATACCAGGAAGAGGAGATTGTTCAGCTAGAGCTGGAACAAAGTAATGCTTTCTCCGGGGAACCGATTCCTTCGGCAATTCTTAGCTTCAGTGGAAGGTTATTCCAAAATCCAGCCACTGAAGTGTAGAAAGCATTGGAAAGTGATGCCGGGTTATGGAAGGAGATGGTTAGTATATTTGGTTCAAGGATTTGATGTTAATATTATGGGGAAGTTGTGGTGATCACGAATTTACAAGTTATTCTAGGTTACGCAAGCATGCTTACAATATATAGAATTCTTGTTTGCTTCCGTTCGGTTTTTGTTCTGTGTTGGTTGCTAGAGGTATATAGCTGGGTTGTGAGGATGAACAAAAAGTGATCGCAAATTCCATTTTCGAATCTTGCAACGTCGGAAGGAAGACCGATATACATGTTATGTGTGTTTAGTTTCGGCTGGTGTTGGCTGAACATATAAAAGAATCACCGAAGTGAATTAAAGTTATTGTTACAAAAAAGGACTGCTTATGCATCTTCCAATAGTTACCTGTTTTCTATAAAATATTTAAAGAATAAGAAAGGTGACCGTGTATCGAAGAGGAAATAAACTTTTTTACATAAATAACTGCAAAAACATTAAATACGGCATAGGCACCAGGCAGAAACGATGCACAAGTTAACACAACGTCCTAAGTAAGTGGTATTGAGGTGGTGAAGGATATATATAGTGTGAAATATTCGTCGATAGCAATAGCGCAATCATTGTAAGCGATCATAATGGGATACATAGTTGTAAAGTCGCAGATGAACCTTATACAGGTGTTCAATTTACTTATCTGTGACGAACTT
>CM061920.1:31558453-31584407 GCA_031002005.1 Vandiemenella viatica | reverse complement strand
CCACACACAACTAAATTTTGTAAAAGAGGGAATATCACTTGTTCAAGAAACTAATTTCCATTACTATTTGTTTTTACAGTAACAATTCATAAAGCTCAAGGTTTAACATTGGGTAAAGTTGTTGTGGATACTGAAGACAAAGAAGCTCCTGTAGGTTTAACATATGTTGCGTTATCGAGAGTAAATACGTTAATAAGCCTGACATTAAATAGAAGATTTTCTTATCACAGAATCAGTAATATTAAAAATTCAAGTATGTTAAAATGTAGAAAACAGGAATAAACTAGAATGACAAATTTTCTATCTGATTAAAACAAAATTAAATTTGTTTTTTTTTAATATTTAAAGATTGTGTCTTATTACAAATGTGCCTAATTATTTTTTTAACAGTAGTAAGGGAATAGGGATTCTGGAACACCGCCAGGTGGCAGCACCGTCGTTGCCTCCGTGACGTCACAAGATTGCCGCCCGCTGGCATGACAACCGCAGCTTTCAAATTAAAGATATATAACTGTTATTTAGTCTTTATTCTAGCTGTTATTTCACTTATCTGCAACAATGTTAATCGGAAATCAGCGATATTATTTACGATTGTGTCCTATGTGATGTAGATATTCCAGATGCACAAATGTTGCAATGTAGCATGTACACACATCCTGACACCAGGTGTCTCCACCGAACAGCGCATGACACGAGAAACTTCATCTGCGCATGCGCCGGCCAGAGATATTCCACTTCGCCACGAAATCTTCTATCCTTGTCTTGCGGGGGAAAACCCTAGCCTAAGGCGTATTTGCACAGGTGTCGGTCGACATGTACGCACTTGCTCGGCCGCCGAGACCCTGTTGCGACATGCGCGATAACTTGCATAACTCTCGCTAGAGGTCAGCACACGGTAGTAGACATTTGCCGCTAGATGGTGCGGGTGTCCCAATATGCGTGAAATATTTCGACGTTTGCTCGGGAGTCCGACAGGTTACGAAATGGCTCCATTACAGAGCGATACAGCTAGGCCATCCACCATTATGAAAGCATAGCTGGCGGACAAAGAAATTAGGGCGTCCAATACATATTGCAGAGTCTCAGGCTTGCAAAAAATTTCATGTGTATTTGTTATATGTTCAGGTGTCCTGCTATCGGGTTGCGCCATCGAAACCGTTTCCATGGTTTCCCAAAATCACTCCAAGTGAATGCCGGGGATGCTTCCTTTAAAAGACCATGGCCGAATTCCTTCCCATCCTTTCCCGTCTCTAAAGACCTCGCTGTTAACATAAATTCCGTTCATCGAAGCAGGCAGACATTAAAAATTAATTCACCGACGAAGAGACGGGAAACAAACTCACTTTTTCATTATGAACAATATAATATAACTCACGAGTGTCACCTACAGTCCGTGTATTTTAAAGGATGTATTAAATTAGGGGTATTTATATTTTTATTTATATTTCTCGTGTCCAGGACATAACAAGTTGAATAAACAAATAACATTAATTAATTAATATTAACTATAAACACAATTATATAGAATGTGACCAGAATTCCGCAATCTTGATGGCCTTCTCGTTTGCCCTGTAAAGGTCGTCGATATTGCAGGTTTCAGGGAGATTCCTGCATATCAGAAGATGTTGTGGGTTCTGAAGCTCGCCACATTCACATAGATCGTTGTCATTAGTGTACCCCCATTTTTTAATATTATATTTACATCGGGACACTTCAGTTCTTAGTCTGTTTAGAGCCTTCCATATAGCATATGGCTGATTACATCCCGCAGCCGGTGCCTCTTTGATGTTCCTCCACCAGGACAAATTTCAAAATTAGGGGTAATGAAATTGTGTGTCTGTGAATGTCATGTCCGTCCTGTTGGTGTGTCTAATTAGCTAGAATAAATTCATTCTCATGCAAATACTTAATAATAATGATGTGAGTAACTTCAGCACTCGGGAATTCGATCCGAGGGGGTGTGCTAGGCGAAAAGAAAACATTAAGTTCTCGCCCGTGTAAATCTACTTATATGTCATTTTCTCATTGCCACAACTATTTACCCACCCAAATTGAGTGTCCTTAGCTGTACTTTGTCTAAAATTCCAATCAATCCCTTGTGTCACAAGTGGTGATTGACACCTTTAACTGTATTTTACAGCACAGCACGTATGTTCCAGGAACGAAATACCGTCTGTTAATCTTACTAATTTTACCCCTGTCGAATCGAAGTACGCCAGTCCTATGTGATAAAAATCGAGTCACGCTAAGGCAGTGCTTTCGCAAAGTCTTCTCCTAATCAGTAGCAGGGATTCCAAGTTCACTTAAGGTGGTTCTACTGCAGTTTTCCAAGAAAATTCTCCCCTTTTCCAGGAAATTATTTTTCAATAAATCAGGACCCAGGGGAGTTCTCCATTCGGTTTAAATGTTCCCATCTAACGCCAACCTTCGGATTCAGGACCAAGTGTGACATTTGATTGTAATTTCATGCTTCATCCAACTAACCACGATAAAAGTGACATAATACCCTTAGCTAACTTGATCATCAAACAGACATCATAACCCACATTTTCATAGAAGACCCCCACACATCAACAAGTATCCAAAACGTCACCATAGGTTCTATTACGCCTAAGATAGCGCTCACACTTGAACTGTCGTAAATTGTTAGGTCAAAGTGGGTGTTTAGATATTTTATCCACTCAGACCTCATCACTTAAAGTCTAGTGCGAGATTGTGGTCATGGTCAACTTAGGCTCCATACACCACTCAGAATTATTCCACCAATATCCATTCTAACAGCATTATACGCCACCTACAGCCCCTCAACACTCTTCCTATCTTCCAATGACATCCCAGCCCCAGCTCCTTTATTATGTCACTTACTGAATATTTTCCACAGATAAATCTAGCTGCCCTCCTTTGCACCTTGCATTTGATGTACAAAAAATGTGGACTGGTCAAAGTGGGTGTTTAGATATTTTATCCACTCAGGCCTCATCACCTAAAGTCTAGTGCCAGATTGTGGTCTTGGTCAACTTAGGCCCCATACACGATTCAGAATTATTCCACCAATATCCATTCTAACAGCATTATACGCCACCTACAGCCCCTGACACTCTTCCTATCTTCCAATGACATCCCAACCCCAGCTCCTTTATTATGTCACTTACTGAATATTTTCCACAGATAAATATAGCTGCCATCTTTTGTACAAAAAATGTGGACTCCATACTACACCACACAAGCAGTGGTCTGACTGTGGATTTGTACCCAAGTCCTTCGCTTCTCTGATACACCCCCTCATCACCCTCTCTGTTAAATGATTTTTATCCCGAAGTGCATGTAATGAAAAACGTGAGGAACACAATTCGTATGTCAACACAAACGGCAGTAAACTGTAAAGAGCACAATGAAATGGGAGACTGCCTAAGCCCTGAATCAATGGTTAGAAGCACACGTTGATAGTGAGCATAATTCTAGACTCAAATCCACAGAGGGATGACACACGCACACACTTGTACATGCATACAGCGAGGTCGACAGAACTAACAGCAAGCATCATGGAAACGATGAAGTGGGGCAGAATTGTCGTTACCACTGATTAACTGGGCAGAACTATCGTTAAAAAAATCATCAGACAGACGAGTTTTAAGTCAGGTATCACAATACTTACACTTACATGCACAAAGAGAGACGCAGATATACATGTACAAGTCTACAGAAAGTTCAGGACAACTACCTGCACCAATCATGGAAACAAAAAAAAGTGGTGTAGTACTTTCTTGCCCCCATGACTGGCTGAAAAACAGAACTCACCTTACATATCATCTGCCTGGCGAGATAGAGGGTGTGCAAAAGATGGCATGTTTTCACCATACACCTAAGTATTTACATCATAAATAGTGTTCATCACACACAATTGATTACATTTACCATCAATACGTTTCTCCCACACTGCAACCCTATCTGCCATTCATTAAGAGTGCCCCAGGTACCATGAGTTACAATAGACATTTGACTATCAGCAGATACCAGAACCCCTCATATTCATACTAGGTCTCAACCACAAATCCATACGTACCCATGCACAAGCTCAAAGAAACAGGAACAGCAAATCATACATCCAGATAAATGAGTTTAATTAATGTATCACCACATTTACAGAGACGCACAAACACTCACATTTCCATGCCTACAGCGAGCTAGACACAACAACCACCCAAATCATGACGACGAAAAAGTGGAGTAGAACCCCCATGGCTCATAACTGACCAAAAAATCATCAGTAACATAATATGTTCCAGGCACCATACTCTTCACATCAATATCATCTCATTTAGTTCACACTACAGACCTCACTAACCATCCAGTATCATGTGTGCTAGTACAAAACTGTTCACATCAGCACCAACACGTCTATCCCACAACCTAAGCCTTTACTGCCATTCAGTAACATTTACCCCAGGTACCACGAGTAGCAGTAGACATCTGGGTCATCAGACAGATATCATAACTCCCATATTCATACTAGGTCTCAACCAAAAATCTGTACGTCACCTCACACAAGCAAGGTATCACCACATTTACGAAAAAAAACACACAGAGATAGAGACGCATACACACGTACATTTCCATGCCTACAGCGATCTCGACTAAACAACTAGCCCAATCGTGGCAACGAAAAGTGGTACAAGAACACCCTGACTGGCCAAAAATCATAGAAAGACACACATACACACACACAAACACACATGTCAATGCATTCACACAGTTCCATTCATCACCACACATAACTGGAGGAAAGAGACTGAACATGCTAGATCCAAACTGAAGAGTTACAGGATGTGTGAAGTTTGAAATCACAGCCACATCTCTCCCACACTGCAACCCTATCTGCCATTCATTAAGAGTGCCCCAGGTACCATGAGTTACAATAGACATTTGACTATCAGCAGATACCAGAACCCCTCATATTCATACTAGGTCTCAACCACAAATCCATACGTACCCATGCACAAGCTCAAAGAAACAGGAACAGCAAATCATACATCCAGACAGAGGAGTTTAATTAATGTATCACCACATTTACAGAGACGCACAAACACTCACATTTCCATGCCTACAGCGAGCTAGACACAACAACCACCCAAATCATGACGACGAAAAAGTGGAGTAGAACCCCATGGCTCATAACTGACCAAAAAATCATCAGTAACATAATATGTTCCAGGCACCATACTCTTCACATCAATATCATCTCATTTATTTCACACTACAGACCTCACTACCATCCAGTATCATGTGTGCTAGGTACAAAACTGTTCACATCAGCACCAACACGTCTATCCCACACCTAAGCCTTTACTGCCATTCAGTAACATTTACCCCAGGTACCACGAGTAGCAGTAGACATCTGGTCATCAGACAGATATCATAACTCCCATATTCATACTAGGTCTCAACCAAAAATCTGTACGTCACCTCACACAAGCAAGGTATCACCACATTTACGAAAAAAAACACACAGAGATAGAGACGCATACACACGTACATTTCCATGCCTACAGCGATCTCGACTAAACAACTAGCCCAATCGTGGCAACGAAAAAGTGGTACAGAACACCCATGACTGGCCAAAAATCATAGAAAGACACACATACACACACACAAACACACATGTCAATGCATTCACACAGTTCCATTCATCACCACACATAACTGGAGGAAAGAGACTGAACATGCTAGATCCAAACTGAAGAGTTACAGGATGTGTGAAGTTTGAAATCACAGCCACATCTCTCCCACACTGCAACCCTATCTGCCATTCATTAAGAGTGCCCCAGGTACCATGAGTTACAATAGACATTTGACTATCAGCAGATACCAGAACCCCTCATATTCATACTAGGTCTCAACCACAAATCCATACGTACCCATGCACAAGCTCAAAGAAACAGGAACAGCAAATCATACATCCAGATAAATGAGTTTAATTAATGTATCACCACATTTACAGAGACGCACAAACACTCACATTTCCATGCCTACAGCGAGCTAGACACAACAACCACCCAAATCATGACGACGAAAAAGTGGAGTAGAAACCCCCATGGCTCATAACTGACCAAAAATCATCAGTAACATAATATGTTCCAGGCACCATACTCTTCACATCAATATCATCTCATTTATTTCACACTACAGACCTCACTACCATCCAGTATCATGTGTGCTAGGTACAAAACTGTTCACATCAGCACCAACACGTCTATCCCACACCTAAGCCTTTACTGCCATTCAGTAACATTTACCCCAGGTACCACGAGTAGCAGTAGACATCTGGTCATCAGACAGATATCATAACTCCCATATTCATACTAGGTCTCACCCACAAACCCATACGTCTCCACACAAGCACAAACATATGGGAGGAACAGCAATTCATACGTCCAGATAAATGAGTTTAAGGAAAGGTATCACCATACTTACGCACACAGACACATATATCCATGCCTACAGCGAGCTCAACACAACAACGAGCCCAATCATGGAAAATAAAAAGTGGGACAGAACCCCCATGGCTCAAGACTGACGAAAAAAATCATCATTAACATGTGTTCCAAGTAACAAACTCCTCACATCAAAATCATATCATTTAACTCACACTACAGACCTCTCTGCCATTCAGTATCGTTGGTAATATGTACAAATCTGTTCACATGATCAGCACCACCTCTATCCCACGCCACAAGCCTTTTCTGCTATTCAGTAATATTTGCCCCATGTACCACGAGTATCAGTAGTCACATGGTCATCAGACAAATATCATAACTCCCATACTCATACTAGACCTCACACACAAACATAACTGACCAAAAAACCATCAGACAGACGTTAGAATGTGTGCAAAGGATGACATGTTTTTTCCCATACACCTCAGTACTTATCACATTATCAATTAATTACATCAACACATAGGTAGCCAGTCATTGTGAAATCTCAAAGTCGAATATAATCCTATCGTGATAGACACACAGCCACATAGAAAGACACACACTCACATGTCCATGCATACACACAGATGACTGAACACCCTAGGTCGAGACTGAATAGTTACAGGATGTGCGAAATATTTCATTTCTTTGCCACAAACCTCGGTGCTCATCATACCCAAATGATTACATCTACATAGGTGGCCACTGATGGAAACATCTCAAGTAGACTCCTACCACCATAATTACACACATAACCACACAGGAACAAGTACACACACATATGTCCATGCATATACCACAATTTCATAAGTTACCACATACATACAAGTAACTGCAGGAAAGGGACCCGACACACGACGTCCACACTAAGGTGTTACATGATAGGCAGATGATAGCATGTCTTTACAATACATCTCAGTGCTCACCACACATACTTGATTTTTAGTGTGCCATCAGTATAGCTGGTGGCTGGAACTAAGCTCTTGGCAATGTTTTGGCCAAAGGTCATTTGTTAATAGCAGCTCATCAAAGACAAATTTTGGGTGAACCTGCCCGGGCGGGCGCGGCGGGAGGTGGCCACCCTTCCCCACTGCGGACAGAAATACCGCAATTCGCCGGTCTAAAAGCGCGGACCGCGTTGGTTTACCGGAGTTTCCCGACCGGGTTCTATTACCGGTAACCGCATTTTTAGGACCGGACTGAAGACCGGAATTTCATTGCGCTAGTAAGCGGTTATAAGCGCCGGTATATCGACCTACATGATGTACGGGTCCGCTGTGAGGAAGGGTGGCCACCTCCCGCCGCGCCCGCCCGGGCAGGTTCACCCAAAATTTGTCTTTGATGAGCTGCTATTAACAAATGACCTTTGGCCAAAACATTGCCAAGAGCTTAGTTCCAGCCACCAGCTATACTGATGGCACACTAAAAATCAAGTATGTGTGGTGAGCACTGAGATGTATTGTAAAGACATGCTATCATCTGCCTATCATGTAACACCTTAGTGTGGACGTCGTGTGTCGGGTCCCTTTCCTGCAGTTACTTGTATGTATGTGGTAACTTATGAAATTGTGGTATATGCATGGACATATGTGTGTGTACTTGTTCCTGTGTGGTTATGTGTGTAATTATGGTGGTAGGAGTCTACTTGAGATGTTTCCATCAGTGGCCACCTATGTAGATGTAATCATTTGGGTATGATGAGCACCGAGGTTTGTGGCAAAGAAATGAAATATTTCGCACATCCTGTAACTATTCAGTCTCGACCTAGGGTGTTCAGTCATCTGTGTGTATGCATGGACATGTGAGTGTGTGTCCTTTCTATGTGGCTGTGTGTCTATCACGATAGGATTATATTCGACTTTGAGATTTCACAATGACTGGCTACCTATGTGTTGATGTAATTAATTGATAATGTGATAAGTACTGAGGTGTATGGGAAAAACATGTCATCCTTTGCACACATTCTAACGTCTGTCTGATGGTTTTTTGGTCAGTTATGTTTGTGTGTGAGGTCTAGTATGAGTATGGGAGTTATGATATTTGTCTGATGACCATGTGACTACTGATACTCGTGGTACATGGGGCAAATATTACTGAATAGCAGAAAAGGCTTGTGGCGTGGGATAGAGGTGGTGCTGATCATGTGAACAGATTTGTACATATTACCAACGATACTGAATGGCAGAGAGGTCTGTAGTGTGAGTTAAATGATATGATTTTGATGTGAGGAGTTTGTTACTTGGAACACATGTTAATGATGATTTTTTTCGTCAGTCTTGAGCCATGGGGGTTCTGTCCCACTTTTTATTTTCCATGATTGGGCTCGTTGTTGTGTTGAGCTCGTTGTAGGCATGGATATATGTGTCTGTGTGCGTAAGTATGGTGATACCTTCCTTAAAACTCATTTATCTGGACGTATGAATTGCTGTTCCTCCCATATGTTTGTGCTTGTGTGGAGACGTATGGGTTTGTGGGTGAGACTAGTATGAATATGGGAGTTATGATATCTGTCTGATGACCAGATGTCTACTGCTACTCGTGGTACCTGGGGTAAATGTTACTGAATGGCAGTAAAGGCTTAGGTGTGGGATAGACGTGGTTGGTGCTGATGTGAACAGTTTTGTACCTAGCACACATGATACTGGATGGTAGTGAGGTCTGTAGTGTGAAATAAATGAGATGATTATTGATGTGAAGAGTATGGTGCCTGGAACATATTATGTTACTGATGATTTTTTGGTCAGTTATGAGCCATGGGGGTTCTACTCCACTTTTTCGTCGTCATGATTTGGGTGGTTGGTGTGTCTAGCTCGCTGTAGGCATGGAAATGTGAGTGTTTGTGCGTCTCCTGTAAATGTGGTGATACATTAATTAAACTCTCTGTCCTGGATGTATGATTTGCTGTTCCTGTTTCTTTGAGCTTGTGCATGGGTACGTATGGATTTGTGGTTGAGACCTAGTATGAATATGAGGGGTTCTGGTATCTGCTGATAGTCCAAATGTCTATTGTAACTCATGGTACCTGGGGTCACTCTTAATGAATGGCAGATAGGGTTGCAGTGTGGGGAGAGATGTGGCTGTGATTTCAAACTTCACACATCCTGTAACTCTTCAGTTTGGATCTAGCATGTTCAGTCTCTTTCCTCCAGTTATGTGTGGTGATGAATGGAACTGTGTGAATGCATTGACATGTGTGTTTGTGTGTGTATGTGTGTCTTTCTATGATTTTTGGCCAGTCATGGGTGTTCTGTTCCACTTTTTCGTTGCCATGATTGGGCTAGTTGTTGAGTCGAGATCGCTGTAGGCCTGGAAATGAACGTGTGTATGCGTCTCTATCTCTGTGTGTTTTTTTCGTAAATGTGGTGATACCTTGCTTGTGTGAGGTGACGTACAGATTTTTGGTTGAGACCTAGTATGAATATGGGAGTTATGATATCTGTCTGATGACCAGATGTCTACTGCTACTCGTGGTACCTGGGGTAAATGTTACTGAATGGCAGTAAAGGCTTAGGTGTGGGATAGATGTTGGTGCTAATGTGAACAGTTTTGTACCTAGCACACATGATACTGGATGGTAGTGAGGTCTGTTGTGTGAGATAAATTAGATGATGTTGATGTGAAGAGTATGGTACCTGGAACATATGTTACTCATGATTTTTCGGTCAGTTATGAGCCATGGGGGTTCTACCCCACTTTTTCGTCGTCATGATTTGGGTGGTTGTTGTGTCTAGCTCGCTGTAGGCATGGAAATGTGAGTGTTTGTGCGTCTCTGTAAATGTGGTGATACATTAATTAAACTCTTCTGTCTGGATGTATGATTTGCTGTTCCTGTTTCTTTGAGCTTGTGCGTGGATACGTATGGATTTGTGGTTGAGACCTAGTATGAATATGAGGGGTTCTGGTATCTGCTGATAGTCAAATGTCTATTGTAACTCATGGTACCTGGGGCACTCTTAATGAATGGCAGATAGGGTTGCAGTGTGGGAGAGATGTGGCTGTGATTTCAAACTTCACACATCCTGTAACTCTTCAGTTTGGATCTAGCATGTTCAGTCTCTTTCCTCCAGTTATGTGTGGTGATGAATGGAACTGTGTGAATGCATTGACATGTGTGTTTGTGTGTGTGTATGTGTGTCTTTCTATGATTTTTGGCCAGTCATGGGTGTTCTGTACCACTTTTTCGTTGCCACGATTGGGCTAGTTGTTTAGTCGAGATCGCTGTAGGCATGGAAATGTACGTGTGTATGCGTCTCTATCTCTGTGTGTTTTTTCGTAAATGTGGTGATACCTTGCTTGTGTGAGGTGACGTACAGATTTTTGGTTGAGACCTAGTATGAATATGGGAGTTATGATATCTGTCTGATGACCAGATGTCTACTGCTACTCGTGGTACCTGGGGTAAATGTTACTGAATGGCAGTAAAGGCTTAGGTGTGGGATAGACGTGTTGGTGCTGATGTGAACAGTTTTGTACCTAGCACACATGATACTGGATGGTAGTGAGGTCTGTAGTGTGAAATAAATGAGATGATATTGATGTGAAGAGTATGGTGCCTGGAACATATTATGTTACTGATGATTTTTTGGTCAGTTATGAGCCATGGGGGTTCTACTCCACTTTTTCGTCGTCATGATTTGGGTGGTTGTTGTGTCTAGCTCGCTGTAGGCATGGAAATGTGAGTGTTTGTGCGTCTCTGTAAATGTGGTGATACATTAATTAAACTCATTTATCTGGATGTATGATTTGCTGTTCCTGTTTCTTTGAGCTTGTGCATGGATACGTATGGATTTGTGGTTGAGACCTAGTATGAATATGAGGGGTTCTGGTATCTGCTGATAGTCAAATGTCTATTGTAACTCATGGTACCTGGGGCACTCTTAATGAATGGCAGATAGGGTTGCAGTGTGGGAGAAACGTATTGATGGTAAATGTAATCAATTGTGTGTGATGAACACTATTTATGATGTAAATACTTAGGTGTATGGTGAAAACATGCCATCTTTTGCACACCCTCTATCTCGCCAGGCAGATGATATGTAAGGTGAGTTCTGTTTTTCAGCCAGTCATGGGGGCAAGAAAGTACTACACCACTTTTTTTTGTTTCCATGATTGGTGCAGGTAGTTGTCCTGAACTTTCTGTAGACTTGTACATGTATATCTGCGTCTCTCTTTGTGCATGTAAGTGTAAGTATTGTGATACCTGACTTAAACTCGTCTGTCTGATGATTTTTTTAACGATAGTTCTGCCCAGTTAATCAGTGGTAACGACAATTCTGCCCCACTTCATCGTTTCCATGATGCTTGCTGTTAGTTCTGTCGACCTCGCTGTATGCATGTACAAGTGTGTGCGTGTGTCATCCCTCTGTGGATTTGAGTCTAGAATTATGCTCACTATCAACGTGTGCTTCTAACCATTGATTCAGGGCTTAGGCAGTCTCCCATTTCATTGTGCTCTTTACAGTTTACTGCCGTTTGTGTTGGCATACGAATTGTGTTTCTCACGTTTTTCACTACATAAAAATCATTTAACAGAGAGGGTGATGAGGGGATGTACCAGAGAAGCGAAGGACTTGGGTACAAACCCACAGTCAGACCATTTCTTGTATATATAAGTGTAGTATGGAGACCACATTTTTTGTACATCAAATGCAAGGTGCAAAATATAGCAGCTAGATTTATTAGTGGAAAATATTCAACAAGTGCCTTAATAAAGGAACTGGACTGGATGTCATTGGGAGATTGGAAGAGTGTCAGGGGCTGTATGTGGTGTATAATCTGTTAGAATGGATATTGGCGACTCGATTTTTATCACAAAGGGCAGGGGTGAAATTAGTAAGATTAACAAACGATGTTTCGTTCCTGGAACATACTTGCTGTGCTGTAAAATACAGTTAAAGGTGGGTAAGTACATGGCACAGCGTATATCTCTCTGTTTCTAGTCAATCACTGATGTGTCACAAGGGATTGCTAAGGGCACTCAATTTGTGATTGCTTACGAAAACATTACAGAATTGATACATAGATTGGTCTGGATAGACAGACAATATAGGTTTGAGCTTGTTGGCAAAAAATTACGAGTGTGATGAAATATTTTTTTTATACCAGTGACAGCAGAGATTAGAGAAATAATGTGCTGTACTGGTGAATTTTGATTCTCACTACATAAAAATCATTTAACAGAGAGGGGTGATGTACCAGAGAAGCGAAGGACTTGGGTACAAATCCACAGTCAGACCATTGCTTGTGTGGTGTAGTATGGATGTCATTGGAAGATAGGAAGAGTGTTGAGGGGCTGTAGGTGGCGTATAATGCTGTTAGAATGGATATTGGTGGAATAATTCTGAGTGGTGTATGGAGCCTAAGTTGACCATGACCACAATCTCGCACTAGACTTTAGGTGATGAGGCCTGAGTGGATAAAATATCTAAACACCCACTTTGACCTAACAATTTACGACAGTTCAGGTGTGAGCACTATCTTAGGCGTAATAGAACCTATGGTGACGTTTTGGATACTTGTCGATGTGTGGGGATCTTCTATGAAAATGTATCTAGCCAAAATTCGTGAGCTATCATTAATGCTGTTAGCTATTAAATTGGTTCATAACGAATCCGATATGATGTGCAAAAGTATGTTTTCGGTATATGAATGAATTTTTAATTAGGAACACTATATAGAAAAAAAGGGGGGGGATAGAGGACTATGATCAGACATTATAGGGTAAAGCCAGGGACTGAAAAGGCTGTCAAGGAATAAACTCACTGTAACTTCACTTTATCAGGTGTCATTGGAGATGTGTGAAATATTCTTTAATTCTTGGCCACTAAGTTTGGGGGGAATAACATATATGAAATATTGCTGTACTGTATAGCAATGTGACTGATTAATAGTATGTGCTTTGCTCTGTAATAACAAGGAGACATGGGAACAGAAATGTTTTGTAGGTAATATACGCTAATGTGGACTTCTTTTGTTTTTAGTAAAAAATAGTAATGGTTCACGCTTAATCAAACGCAAGTATATTTCACGACACAAAACCGAAGAAAATATTTTACTGTGCTGAAATATTGCACCTGTGTACAGAGTTTCGCAACCTGGGCAAACGGAACGCCGAGAATAACTCCATAGTTTCGAAATACTTGTCACATTGATATACCGATAATAGCAGACAGACAGCAGGCAGGAATACCTGAAATATTTCTCGTAAAAGCTTGGTGAAATGATGTGTGCCACGCCATCTTTCGGAAACCAGGATATTTGCACCTCGGCAGTCGAATTTTTTTTTTTAATGTATCTCTAACAATGTGGTCTTTAGAGACGGGAATGGGAATGAATTCGGTCATGGCCTTTTGAAGGTAGCATCCCGGCATTCACCTGGGGGAAACCATGGAAAACCCAAATCTGGATGCCCGGAAGGGGGATTCCCCGAATGCGAGGCAAGAACGCTAAATAATTTCATGAAATCAGGTACACATAGAATTCTTCCTCGGTTTTATATCTGGAGTTTATGACGTTTTTTTTTTTCATATCGAACGTTAAAAGGAAAAATTTATCACCCACTTCTTTAGCTAGCTTGACATCTGTATCAAACAGTATACATCTGAGAGGAAGTGGATTCGTGACCATCATACTCGATTAATGGATGAACTAATCGTCCATTGTCTACTTAAACCAATGGGTCCATTTAAACTAAGACTTTAATTATATTTAAGTTACTCGGTAAAGGTGGAATTGGAATACGCAACACTCGATGACCACTAGGAACTAAAGTGATAGACGAATCCATAGTTTTGTCTGACGTCCGCATTCCAGAACAGGGATGAGGAAATAGTTGCAGGCGAGCACACCTGTGTAAACACGCCCCGGGCGGTGGAATTTCCCCGCTAGCTGGGGGAGTGGAATATCTGCGCCCAAAGATATTAAGCCCTTGGGAGATGGTGCCATCTGTGCGGCCGATCGGTGAACTAACATATGCGCAAGCCCACCCGGTGTCGCCATCTGTGCGGCTGGTTGAGGAACTAACGTGTGACGTTATACGACCTTGGCCGCCATTGGTCCATTAGAATTTCCCGCCATCCAACTGTGACGTCACGCGGACGAGTGGAGTCTCTTCCGGGGCCGGCTTAAGATCTTTTGTTCGAGAAAACAGGTTCTCCTCCTACTGACCAAGAAGGACACGTATTACATTAAGCTGTGAAGTTGCAACCACATCAGGCGTGTTTATATTTGACTGACTTTTTGTAGCTAAGATTTTAACTACAATTAGCAGAGAGTCTGACATATAGGTCTAACATATTAAAGCAGGAGTTCCATCTGGTGCTAACACCTTGTCTCAAAGTCAACACCTCACCTTCTTATTTCCCAGATGCTTCTTGTTCAGATCTTAATAGATCCATTGCATTGGCAGACTGCTTAAAATAAGTCACAATACTTTTTTCGTGATCGCAGAGTGCTGCAAATGAATTATTTTCACTTAACACTTCATCAACGATTTTCATCATCAGGGCTTGACCAGTAAGTTGCAATTTCTAATCACCAAACCTCTCTGCAGTGCGTATGGTGCGAGGTCATACAATGTAGTTGATGGTGATACATCCCTCGGATGGGAGTGTTAAGCTTGGCGCCCCATTTAGAATGTTTCGCAAAAGTAGGCCTGAACATGCCGACACCGGCTTCTACCCTCTCCCTTCTTTCATCTCTCATCCATAACACTCTATACTGAACCACACAGTGTCACTGTCATACACACATTGAGGAAGGAAACGGGAATTTTTTTTAACTGTATAACGTCTCTAAACAGCGAGGTCTTTAGAGACGGGAAAGGACGGGGGGGCAAGGAATGGGAAGGAATTCGGCCCATGGCCTTTAGGAGGAAGCATCCCGGCATTTGTCTGGAGTGATTTGGGAAACCATGGAAAACCCAAATCTTGATGCACGGACGGGGATTCGACCCGCCCTCCTCCCGAATGCGAGGCCAGAACGCTAACCGTTACACCACCATCTCGGTGAAACGGGAGACCAACCCAGTTCATCATCCTAGGACTTTCCCTGGAGGGATATACATCACCCATGGTAATCTCCTACGACCGGACACGGGAGAGGCGTTCGAAGTGGATCTTACTATCAGTAAAAACTATTGGTGTTACAGTAATTTAAAAACTAAAACCACTCTCACTACATCAATCACAAGAAAGTATTCTTTAGTGAGGCTGTAATACACGTGAAAGCTATTTGTCTTTATGCATATTTTAAAGAGCATTACAGTGAACATTAGGATAGAGTATTTAAAGCAATCCAGAATTGTTTTATTAAGTTCAAAGTGCGATATTCACTCCACTGCATCAAAATTTTTCTGTATACTTGGAACATATTTCCTATAATCCTATATAAACTACAATTCCGTATTCGAGGTTTCCGTATTCACGATAAGATTTTCGTATTTGTGACATATTTACGGAATGTATTCCTTGCGATTAAGGAGTTTTGACTGTAGACTAGATTGTAGACATTTAAATGAATTAACGGTCATGACTTGTGGTTCATCAACCCCATTAATTGTTATTCGTAAATTAAAAGAAAAAAAATTGAAAAGATAATATTTCAACTACAAAGATAAAATAACCGCTTACATGCTAACATAAAAATGACGTTCACGTTGTAACGGGACGTTATCACGCCACGCTACAATTTATATTTTTATTAAGTTGTGTTTAATTTTAATTTATTCAGATTAAAATTAATTAAAATTGATCTCGGGCAGCCCAAAAATTGTATATGATTAAATAAATATGCAAGGGTACTTCATTTGAGAGGGCTCAGCGAAAAATGTGTGAGCATAAGATTTGTTTAAGCGAAGGATCGCACATCTGAGGCTAGGGACGGAAGTGAAACGGTAATTCCCAGTGAACGGACACAATGGGGCCGCCTCGCTGTCGCCACCAAAGGCCAGTCACTAACCCCAACGGTTCGCACAGCAAACATGTGAAGGTCAACCTCTCCCCCGCCCCAACAAGGATGGACGCGGAGAGGACGCTGGCAAAAATGCAGCGAATCTGAGTGTGCAACGATACCACGTGATTTCCAACCTGCCTATGAAAATCATCGACAGGGTCTTCACAAGTTAATTCAGGGTGTTTTTTTTTTCTTCCCGCCATGTTCCTTCGCTGAGAGGGACGCCATCGCCTTCCGAAGAGGAGGAAGTTACTTCTTGCCAGACCACGGTCTGGGATAGTCGACTGCTGACTTCTCGCCAGGCCAGAACGGTTGTGCTTGGTCAGTACAGTGACCTGCCTATGATCACTGGCTGGTGATCTTTCTATCGCGCTGGGCTGATAGCGCGACGGACTTCAGTGTTGCTGCCTATGCTATGGTAAAGTGTTAACGCCAGGTCTTGCATCGTTGTGTTCTTATGAGACTGCGAATGACCCGTAAGCGACTTGAGAAAGAGACTTGTGTTCTTTAAGCAAATTTGACCCTGAGCTAGCCGACATTTTGTTGAACATTGTGGGAGCCTTTGCATATCGCGAGTTCCTTGTTTTCTCCTTGTTATTTAACGGCGCCCGAGACGCATGTTCATTTCATGTATTCATGACTGTTTTTGTTGTAGCATAGAGAACATTGTTCCCGCTTACTAACTTTAACTTCGTCAGAGATTTTCAATTAAAGTAAGAATTCATATAATTGTTTGCTTGAACAAATCGGCCAGTTGTAATCGCTAGGCTTGCATAGATATCTTAGTGATTATTGTATTAATGGTAACGTTAAATATGCCTAGCGGTGTAGTAGCCAAATGAATATAATAAATTATCTATGTCAGTTTCATTGTGATCTGACAAGGTTAAGATTCTTGCCAACCCAATAATTGATTTATTATTATTATAAATTAATAAAATTCATAAAATCCCCCCCTCACTTATTCCATCCTATTACAACGTAAAGTTGTTAAAATTAACAGCTTTATTAACCTCTCAACCGCTGATGAAACTGTTATATTTCAACGAATTCACTTTTTAAGACACTTTCAGAAGATTTGATATATACGTATGTTTATCCTATATACATGTTACGATTAAATTGGATACTGAATTGCGTTCGTAGAAAAAATATCGAATTGGTGCTTAAAATCGGAACACCAAATACAATATCGATATATCGAAAATAAAAATATCGGCGATAAATATCAATTATATTTAGAAAAAATATCGTTATATCGATACATCGATATATTTTGCCCATCCCTATCCTTCAGTCCACGTTTTGCCAGTTTGTAGCTCCAGAATTTCTTGGAAACTAGTGAGCTGTTGGAGTTTCTTCTTAAGAGCAATACATTTCTGCCTATGTTTTCCTGTATTATCCCCACTCCTTACAAATCTTTCTGTACCTCGGTGAACCACGCCTTCTTGTTAATGATTACTAGATTTTCGGGGTACGTTTATTTAGTAATATAAACTTTCGACTGCCATTCTACGGCCTTTGTTACGGATACTACATATGTAGACGTAGCAACGAGCGCCAAGCACGTCAAAATGTTATGACAGCGCAAATAAGATCTCTGACGAACGCTGTAGAATGGCAGCCGAAAGCTTCGGCATACTCGGAAAATCTAATAATCATTGGCAAAGACGGCCGTGGAAGCGTGAGAACTCATTTCACGCCACGATGTTTTTTTTTTATTTAGTAATTAAAGATCTTATTGCTTATCCTTTCCTATTAATATTATTTTATCATAACTTCTTTGAGCGTATTTTCCCCAGCCCTTCACATTTGTCCTTTGCGAGTTCTAATTTTAAAACGAGCACAAACAGTGATTAGAAATGAGTATAGAGCAATGTTTTAACAGTAATAAGTATCTTCTCTAAACGTGTAGTAACAGCTATTTTGTATTAGAGGTTACTTCTGAGAAGAGAATTTATTGGATGCAATAAAACAAACACAACCACCATCTTCAAACAACTGCTAGACCAAATTACTTCACTTCTCTGACACATCTCCACATCCCGCCATAAATGGAAGACTGTAAAAAAAAACTGAAGATCATGGTCTAATAGTAGGAAGAAAAGAAGAAGCATAATTGCCTCAGTGTACAGTACCACGTACATCTCGTGAAACATTTGGGACTGTTGAAATGGCGTTAGTACGGTTCTCATTCTTATCAAATCCTCCTACCATTTTAAAACGAAGGCTTTGTTTTGTAACGTCGTAACTGACAGCGATATAAAGGAAATGAGGTATTCTGCCTTGCCTCAATTTATACTGGATTCAGGAGAAACGGTAAATATTGAAGGAGGTTGTAGTATGAACAATATTGAGTAAAAAGTTCGTATGAACATTTTTCTGAGTTCCATTCGTTTTGGTGATACAGGTGCTGGATTGTTCCGCATAAAATAAGCCTCAGAAAATGATCAAGAACAAACAAATAACTTATTGAAGTAATTTATTCATACAAAAATACCCAAATATTTTACAACAGTTTAAATTAACTGTTCAAAAATCCTACAATCGACTTCAATACACAAATAGATGCTTGAAAAGGCCGGATATTGTTATGTGTGCATGCAGTAAATTGCAGGATAACTAAAAATTGTGCATAGATGAACGTCAGACCATGTTGTAATACGTGCTATTGTGAATTACTATATTTTATTTTACATATTTGTTTTCAAATATAAATACACCACAAAAGCCAATACATCACGAATTATTTCCTGTTCAATGTACAGATATCCTAAGTCCTTTACTGACATTTTCAGTTCGTTTTTTAATTAGAACAGCACTCATTCCCTTATTAAAATTACATTTCAACTTCATAATTTCTCTTTTGCTCGCCATGATTAATAATGTGGAGAAGTATTTTATGTGAGGCAGCACAATTGCTTTAAACAATAGCTCTTTACCCGGTTTAGATAACACTTTTCTTAATTTACATATTAAATTTACCTTTTTTTTCTACTTTTTTCATTTATGTAATCTTCGTGATCTACAAACTCAATCTTATTATTGTGAAATAAATAACAAACCAGAGCATCAACTAAAGGAATTATTAATAATTCAGTGTATTACGTGAAGTTAAAAGGTATTTCGAACATTATCTTTTTTAATTAGATTCCCATATTGTGCCCATTCCGGATATCGTTACCATGATATAGTCTGCCGGATTACGTCCTTCCCGGAGTATTGGGAAGTTCTTTCAGCGGTGCTGTATCTCCATCCACATTACGTAGGTTGTCATGATCGGTGTGTCTTTACTGGATTGTCATATACAATGTTCATATTTTCATTATTGCGCTAAGTGGATCTCAAACCTGATGTTTTCATTAAGTCTGGAAGTCTGGCAGTGCTGCCAAGTTGCTGAATCAGTGGGTTGGCAGATTGAGAGCAAATTTGTAAAATCGCGTAGCCATTTTGGCGAATCTCTGCCTTAAGGATTCGCGACCGCTCTGATGTTATGAAGGACATCAGTAGGTGTATCTCTTGGGAGGTTATATGAGAAGCGGATCGCTTTTTTTTTTTTTCCGCTGCCTTAACGGCATACCGTAGCCCCGCTACTATATGTAGCTTTATCTACAGTCTCAAATAGGTTGTTTTTGGGATCATTCAGGGGGGGGGGGGGGACAGTACACTTTAGGGAAAAATCCGGCTTTAACCATTATATACATATATAACAGTCTCTGGATCCGATTTATGTGCGTGGAGGCCGCATTGTCCCAAACCACTGCAGCATAATCGAGGACTGGTCGTACTAGTACAGTGTACAACCCGATGGGATGAGTTATTTTAATCGTTGACGGAGTGGTGTCCTCTAAACCACAACCGAGTTATATTCACAGGTTACAGTCAAAGTATACTATTAGGAAGAATTGAATCATACTACCAGCAAGAATGGAATCAGTTTTTGTAACCTGGACCAACGACAAATACGTATTGTATTCGATCGGAGCCAGTGCGTATTATTATTATCTGAAGTATGCATATATTTTAAGAAGTTTATAGTATCTACGACTTGTCCATGACTCTGTCGTGGAGATGGATCCCTACTGGTGTCCAGTGTGTGACGGAATGCGACGCGACAGCTCGGGACTTCATCTGCCTCCAACTTTATTCTCGTCGCAGAGACGGATGGGGACCGTCTGACAACCAATTACACCGGCGGTAAGATGCTAGCAGAAAGATAAAACACTTTCACAAACACTCCCGGAGATGTTCATTATACGAGGGCGGGCGCCACGTATAATTGCCATCGGCGGGCCGGGAGAAAGGGAGCCGTCGGTCCCTATCGGCGCAGCGCATCGGTACTGAGACAGGGGCGTTTCTGCTGACTCACAGCTCCGCCACAAAAACGGTAATTAGAACTGCCGCCCGCGACCCAAACACCTGCAGCACGTCGCCTCGTTTAAATGCAAATCCCCACGCGGACGCGAAATTCGAGCCGTCCGCTCTAATTGAATGGTGATTGGCTCCTGCCACAGCAAGTGGGACCTTAATGTCACGGTGTTAATCGTTCAAACAGACAAAATTTCGAAGGATATAAAACAAAGTAATGGTGGCTTGAGAACGAATTACAAAGTGTTACCTTTACACCCTTCTCATGAACCAACACGCCACAGAAACGTCTATCTGGACATATCCTTAGAAGTGGCATTAAATCAATAATTTAAAGATATGAAGTCCATTTATTTTACGTTGATTGTCTACTGTTGATATAGAAATATTAATTGATTTAATTGTTTCACGTCACTTATGAGAATGAAAAATACAGAATCTGCAAATTGGATCACATTGCTAAAGTATGCTACTACAAATCACTCTAAAAGTGCTGCCTGGTTTATTATCTTTGACGAGTGACCATTGACCACGACCACAAGCACAGCGAAGAACTGTGCGATGCGATATTAAACGTCCCCACAGTATGTAATAAGTAGGGCCCGGATTTTTCAAAAAAGCATATGCGCATATGCAAATGCATATTTTGAGGGTTAGTGCATATTTTATGGATATGTGCATATTTTAGCTTTTATTTCATCTCATAACTGAATATCCGATACTTCTGAAGAAACTGTAAAGCCTAATGTACCTGTATGTTCGACATCCTTGGCAACCGCAACAAGTAAGTTAAATTCTTGGAGTAAACAGGATTTTTTTGTACTGGCATTCACATGTAGAGAATTTTCTACCTTATCCAAACTCACACAGTGACATGTTTGGAGGTGCTGCAAATGGAAAATTTGTGTGGCGGCGACCTTCTCTACTGCCCTGAGCGGTAACATTCACGGGAAGGGCGGGTGGGGTCGGCAAAATCAAAGAATAGCTCTATTCTCCCTCAGGCGGCAAATTCTTGTTTGAGGAGACGACAGTCACAAGTATTTACCCCCACTTGGAATATTCGTTATCTACCAGTGTGTTTATTCGTGCGACAACTACCGGGAAGGCCAGCGGTTTTCTTTAATCTTTTCGGGAATATTCCCCTAATTGCGGTACGAGCCAGTTTTCCTGAGAACAGATTCCTGGCTTCCAGACCTGAGGGATTCGTACTTTTAAAGGGACGTGTACATTCCTTTCCAAAAACAGTAGCCTCTCAAAGTTTGTGTTGACAGGAGTGTTCGTGTGCTAAGATTAAGTTTCTTTAATCTGACTCCAAAAATGCCTAAAGAAAAATGCACAAGATCAGTTTTAATTAAGCAGTGGATTTCAGGCAACAGTGACTATTCTAGTGACGGTGAAGTTGTGTACTGTCAAGTATTTGAGAAGAATATAAAATGTGAGAAAAAATTTCAACTTGAACAGCATTCTAAAACAGCTGTACATCTCAGGTCAAAAGAAAAGAATAGGAACACGCAACAGCTACTTTTAACTCAGGTATCACGGTCTGTTAATACATTCTCTGCTGACCTGTGTAAGGCTTTTGTATGCAGCAATATCCCGCTGCATAAATTGAATAATCCAGATCTACGAGCATTTCTTCAAAAGTATTGTGTTAATCAAAGGATACCGGATGAATCCACCCTCAGGAAAAATTATTTGCTCTCTCTACACGATTCTGTCCTGGATTCAATTCGGTCTGACATAGGAGGGAACTGTGTCTGGATATCGGTAGATGAAACAACCGATTCATGTGGCCGATACGTAGCGAACTTTATAGTGGGCAAACTATGTCAAGAAGAACCCGGAAAACCACATTTACTTTCAACCAAAGTGTTAGAGAAAACCAACCACAGTACAATTGCAAGATTTATAAACGATTCCCTGCGACTTCTGTGGCCTACTGAATCGGAGAGTGATTGTTACAAGGTGCGTGTTTTAATCACAGACGCAGCTTCATATATGTTAAAAGCTGGTCAGTCGCTTCGAGTGTTTTTCCCCAATCTGATCCATGTTACATGTTTGGCGCATGGATTACATCGCATTGCAGAAGAGATACGTTCTCTATTTCCTTCAGTTAACAAAGTAATTTCAAGTGGAAAAAAAGTGTTCCTAAAAGCACCAGCGCGTGTACAGTTTTATAAGGATCGTCTGCCTGAGGTTCCTCTTCCACCGGAACCTGTTCTCACTAGATGGGGAACTTGGTTGTCTGCAGTGCTGTTCTACCAGGAGAACTTTCATCAAGTGAAAGATGTGGTTACAAGTATTGGTCATGACGATCGTGCTGCGTGTGTTCGTGAAGCAAAGTGCGCATTTGATTGTGATACTGTATATCGAGATACAGTGGCGTAGCTAGGTCAACAAGGGCCCTGGTGCAAAAAATTTATTTTGGGCCCTGAGGCCAGACGGGCGACCTTATTTTTTGCTTTGTGTGCTGGTAGGGGCCCCCTGAACTGAGGATTAGGGCCCTTGAATTGTTCTTAAGGGGCCCCCCTGAGAACAGCGAGGGCCCTTAGTGAGGGGCTCCTGTGTTCTCAGGGGCCCCTTAGACGACTGTAGAGCTAAAAAAAAAAAAAAAAAAAAAAGCTCGCCAGTTTGCCGTGAAGGCTCGTGGGCCCTCTAAACTGTACTTAGGGGCTTCTTCAGGTATGCTTGGGGGCCCCCCTGAGCGTGAGGGCCCCGGTGCACTGCACCGCCTAGCCCCATAGTAGCTACGCCCCTGTCGAGATATCAATTTCATCCATGTACACTATTCGTCACTTTCTAATGCTATTAAGGGTCTAGAAACTAGCGGTGCACCCCTTCACGAGTCTATTCAGTTGCTTCACAAAACAATTTCTTCTTTAAATGCCGTCCCTGGTGAAATTGGAGAAAAAGTTAAATCTAAACTCAGCAGGGTGTTAGACTCAAACCCAGGTCTGCAAAAGATTCAATCAATTAATACGTATTTAAGTGGAACCACACAATCTTTGCCAGATGAATGTTCCGAACAGTCAGCACCATCGTACAAGTATTGCCCAATAACGTCCGTTGACGTGGAACGATCATTTTCGGCTTATAAACTAATTTTGTCTGACAACAGAAAATCTTTGACCCCTGAAAACATTGAAAAACTGTTGGTAACATATTGTGATTCATCATTTTGTAAGGAATGAAACGTGTATATCAGTGAGTTGACATAAAATAAATCATTTGATAACTGTATATTCTTTAATAGTTAGTCCATGTTCGTTAATTGTTAGTGTATATTCGTTAATTGTTAGTGTAGATTCGTTAATTGTTAGTGCATATTCTTTAATTGTTAGTGCATATTTTAGGACTTTTTTGTGCATATTTGCATGCATATATTAGATGTTTTACGTGCATATATATCCGGGCCCTAGTAATAAGTTACACCAGTGTTTCTGAAACTTTTATTTCCTGTAACCTGGTAAGTTTTAGGATTCTTACAGGCTATTTCAAGATGGTTACAACAATATCGAGAAAGCCACCTCACAGTTGTGGGAAGCAAAGTCCCACGTCCCCTCGGGATAGAAAAAAGCGACTATTATTATTATCGTATGGAGACATACGACGGGAAGTTGCCACCAGCGTGGCAAGGCTTAAAGTGAACGATTATTTTTTTTTTTTTTTTTTTATTGTATTAACGTCTCTCAACATCGAGGTCTTTAGAGACGGGAAAGGATTGGGGGCAAGGATGGGGGCAAGGAATGGGAAGGAATGCGGCCATGGCCTTTTGAAGGAAGCATCCCGGCATTTGCCTGGAGTGATTTGGGAAACCATGGAAATCCCAAATCTGGATGCCCGGACGGGGATCGAACCGCCGTCCTCCCGAATGCGAGGCGAGAACGCTATCCGTTACACCGCCACGCTCGGTTAAAGTGAACGAAGACGCCCGACACCCCCTACATGGCTGTACACCAGCGCCATCGAGACTAAAGTCCCGATCAAGCTTCATGTAGACTTCAAAGCCACCAAATGGTGCTCCAAGCAATGAAAGACTACAGGCTTGTAAGAGGAGAGTGCAACATGATTTGGAGTGGAACAAGCCAAAAGAGGATCTACCACTTGGGTCTGAACAACCATGGCCCATACAGAAGTCGTTAAACCAGCTTCGAGTTGGAGATGGCCGTTGCAAAGATACTCTTGCCACTTGGGGATACCTGGGAGAACAGCCAGATACCACATGTTCGTGTGGGGAGAGAGAAACAATGGTACATCTGCTGTCTTGTCCACAAATCGGAATGAATGTATCCCAATTTAACCTCCAATCAGCTACTGACAAAGCCATCGCATTTGGGGAAAAGCTACCACATATCTGATGCTGTCATCGACATGAAACGAAGAGAAGATCGTATGCCAAATAAAAACAAAATACATGTTAATCAGATGACTGTATCTAGGGATTCAAGCAGCTTGTGTAGCTTGATGCAGTGTGAGAAGACCTCCAGATAGTCTTCTTGCTGCACAGTCCATCACAGTGTGGTCAGTGGTTTCGATACCACCACAGTCACACAACACATCTTCACGGAGACCACACTTATGTGCGGTTGCATTGCACACTCCATGTCCTGTGCGAAATCTATTTTGTTGACACCAAAGCCACCTAGGCACGTCAAACCCTGGAACACAGGTCGTCGGATCTTTTATAATCCCACAATTGTGTAGGCTGCTGGCTTCCCACTCTTTTCTCCACTCTTCATACAAGTTCTTATTTCTAATGTTGACTGCTTCCATATATGCAGGTTTCCTTGACCTTAGTCGTGAGCGAGGCAGCTGAAGAAGATCGCTATACAGAGGAATCATGTTGTTTTCCTCCACTCTTCTCAATTATTTAAGCAGTATTGACTTTCTCCTCAAATGTGGTGGAGGAATGTTGGAAAGTGCAGGATACTGGGGTAGACCTAATGGCATCAGTCATGTTCTCATAACAGCGATTATCTGGCTGTCAACTTTGGCAGTATCAGCACTACCAAGCCATGTAGAGCAACAGCATTCTATTGTGGAGAATGCCAAGAAGCCAAGGACTGATCCTCAAACAACGTGTACACCTGCGCCCCATGACGTACCAGCCAATTGTTTTTACAAGGGTCGCACAGGACTTCGCCTTCTCTGCCGTGTTA
>CM061920.1:31459825-31557453 GCA_031002005.1 Vandiemenella viatica | reverse complement strand
ATTTTTCAGGATTTTTTCCCCTGAAGGAGTTGAAACGCGACAGACTAGGTACGAGTGGACAACGACCTGGTATGCGGCAGCGAAAGGGAGATGTTTCTGGACTAAAGTAGTGTGAGAGGCGTTGGGTGGGGGACTGCAAGAATCATAAGGTAGCAATAAACTTTCAAAGTCCGCGTAAACGACGACGGGTACAAGCTCTTGGTGCACAAAATCCTTAAACTTTAAAGTTTATCGTCGGTCGCCGGGTAAATCCACTCTTACCAGGATCAACCCTTGCACAGTTCAATCTCGTGGCGGTCCAGGAGATCTTTGCGTCCAAAATGTTGCAGACATCTGTCACAATAAATATAGCATTACAATGTCCTGTTAATGAAGATCTTACTAGCCGCGGCAAGTCGTGAATCCAACAGTAATGGAATTTTTTCCCACTGCCGTCGGTAATCAACAACATGTTTATGTGGTTACCGCGTTTGTCTGCAGTGTGATGGAGGGCCACGGAAACTACATGTTTACCTTTAACTTCATCCAGACCGAAAACATTTACAGAATAGTCTGGATTTTTGCCTCTCAAATTTAGAAATGTCAGAGAGTTTTACCGGAAACTCAATACCTGAAAAATCGAAACGGTGGTTGGTGAAGGCTTCCATATAATTACTGACTAGGTACGCATGTGTTTTCGGCGCCTTTACTTGAGCTGCAAGAAGTGTCCATAGAAAGCAGTACTCGTCATTCTTGTTTTCAACATTGATGACGGCCCTCTTTCTACGGATATCAAGTGGCAGTGCAACATAGGATGACCCCCGATATAAAGGTTGAAAATGAGAAATACTAATGTCGAGGGATTCTATTCTATCGAGAGTTTTGCCACTTGTCCTTTCTTGAAACTCACACAATTTTACTCTGAGCTCCGACTTCACATATTTTTCATATCAATCCGACAGGCAAGTGCTTGTTGTGACTTCACGCATTTTAGTTAAAAAGCACATACGAGCGGTTTCCAAAATCATTTCCTTCTGTATTTTATATGTGTTAATCAGTCCAACCTGCACCTTTACAGATGGGGAGGACCGATTATCCACAATTTCGCGAACTTTACCGGCAACAAGTTTAAAGCAAGCATCAATGAAATTCATTGGATCAATGAAATTTTGAGAATTTGAAAATTGTCCCTGAATAAATTCTATTTTTAAATGCACTAAGCCTGTCTTCAAGGACTAAGCGCGATGCTGCTGACTCACCCATCGTTGCTGCATGATCATGACTGCATAAGGCTGCCCCTGCACCGGCATACTGCCGACTTGGCCCCGGCGATTGACCGGCATACTGCCGACTTGGCCCCGGCGATGGACCGGCATACTGCCGGCTGGAGCCGGGCGATGGACCGGCGGACTGCCGGCTGGAGCCGGGCGATGAACCGGCATACTGTCGGCTGGAGCCGGACGATGGACCGGCATACTGTCGGCTGGAGCCGGGCGATGGTCGGCTGGGCCCCGGCGATGGGTCGGCGGACTGGCGGCTGGGTCCCGGCGATGGGTTGTTGAAGTGGCGGCTGGAGCCGGGCGATGGTCGGCTGGGTCCCGGCGATGGGCTGCTGGGGGACCCGGCTGCTGCTGTGGCGGGCGGTCGGCTAGGTTCTGATGTCTCCCATGGTCGCCATATTGGTGGCGGAACTGCCTCGTTGGCCGGGCGTCCGACTGCCCCCTCTGAAACATAAAAAAGAAGAAAAATATTTTAGTATCATGAAAAACATAATTTTGTAAGCATAAAATAATAATATAGGTAAATTACTGATGTACTGGACTTACCGATATTCCAGTGTGCTGGTGGTTGCGGTGGTGGCGGAGTTGGCGGCATGCTATGTGGTGGTGACATGCTCTGTGGCACATCCACGTCAATATTTGGGAGCATGCTCCATTGTGAGCAATCACAAGCTCTTTTTGGGCTACTTAAATTCTGAGAAGAATTGCCCTTACGCTTCTCTGGGCGTGATGGTTCATCTGAAAAAGAAAAAAAAAATGTATTAGCAATAGTTATAAAGACATGGGGAAAAATAATCTATAGATAAATACGTACTGAAATAAAAAAGGTCACTGCAGGAAATATCCAAATCACCTGCGAACAAATAAATTAATAATATAGACTACTGCTTCAGCACTATACATTTTTCATAAATCTAGTTACGTTAAAAAATATTATCATTACCGAAATCATCCTCAGCGAGAATTTCATCAAAGTCTGAAGCAGAGAAAAAAAAAACTCATCAGTATATGTGAAAGAATTTAAAACAGTCAGAAAAACAAGTTAAATAACAATAATTTACTTACCAATATCGGCGAATAAGCTAAGATCGTCAGAAGACATTGCGATAATCGAAGTGCTCAGCTCGGCCGCTCAGAGAAGACTGGATAGCAGAAGGGAGGTCTCTGCCCTATTTATACACGAGTCTGGAGCCTTGGCGTGAGAACGCAGTGCGTCCCCCGATAATTAATGGCTTCCAGCTGCGCGCGGCGGCGCGGGAGCCTTTGATAGCGTGGGAAGCGCTTGGCGTGAGAACGCAGTGCGTCCCCCGATAATTAATGGCTTCCAGCTGCGCGCGGCGGCGCGGGAGCCTTTGATAGCGTGGGAAGCGCTTGGCGTGAGAACGCAGTGCGTCCCCGGGCGCAGCTGTGCGCGGCGGCCGGCTGCAAGGGGAGCGATAATTAATGGCTTCCAGCTGTGCGCGGCGGCCGGCTGCAAGGGGAGCGATAATTAATGGCCTTGTTGACAGGTGTTGACATGACTAATGGCTTCCGCCTGCGCGGCTGGCGAACACCTGCGCGACGTGGGTGGTCTGGCGGCACGTGCGCGGCGGGGGGAGGGGAGGGGGAAAAATCCAAGATGGCGCCGCCTCATCGTTATAGCACTACTGCTGGTGCCAAATTAATGAAACGTGGTACGCATGATTTTCATCGGAAGTATTAAAATAGTGTACCGGTAAATCAATCCCGATTAGACCGGCCAACACCGCGTACTCGGCTAGTATTTAGTATAAAATCATCCCCCAGTATTTTGTTCATGACGTTCAGTATATCCTATTCTGCTAACAGGACAATGCAATCAGCAAATCGAATACCTTAATAAGGGAAGGAGGTTTTACAGAAGTGGTAGAGCAAAATACGAAGGGACCAAACATGTTCGATATGTTTCTAGGGTGTCAAGTAACTAAAGGAATAAGTGATCACTGTGTGGTGCTGGTGGATATTAGCAGATTCAGTAAACCAGTGGCCAAAATAAAAGGGGGTAAAAGGCATAATTATAAAGAGGCACAGACTTTAGATTGAAGAGATATTTCAGGAAAAGGTTCATCAATTGGAAGGATGCCACAAGTACAGTGGAGGTGAAATGGTAAGAGCTTTAGGAGATAGTGAAAAAGGGCGAGGAAATGTTTATTCTAAAACAGAAAATAAAAAGAAGTACAGAACCTAAATATTACAATAGAGATGTGCGACTAGTGAGACGAGAACACAACAGAGTTAAGAGACAGGAAGGCAGTAGGTAATACTTTAAACAACTAAACAAGCAATTAATAAGAACAAAGAGAGAAGCAAAGCATGGGTTTATGAAGAATATTAATGGCGCAGGTGGATCGCTGAACGATGCATCTAGAAATTTCTATGGCTATATTAGAAAACTGAGGGGAAAGGAAGGTATTCAAACTATTGTAGATAAGAACGGAGTTGAAGTCACTGATGATTTTAAAATTGCAGAGACACTGAGAGACTGGCTTAGTGAGACAACTAGGGACAATCATCCTGTGATGGGAGGGAATAAATCAGAGGAAAGTCTTCTTAAAAGTATAAAAGAGGAAACTACAAAATTTGAAATAAATTCTCAGGGCATTATGAAGGTATTCAGAAAGCTAAAAAAAAACGTAAAGGGGCTGGTGTAGATAATATTACTACAGATTTATTAGAGACTAGTGTAATCCCGTGACCGCGTATTGCGTATCGTCATGGGTCTAGAATATTTCAAGTTTTTAGGATGAAAGATTATGACCGGTTAACCTGATTTGGCCTAATATAAAATTGATCTGTGTGAATAAAATCTCTGAGCTTGAAGATCTCAGAAATATTAATAGTGGTAGGTGATAAACACGAACAGGGACGATAGTACAATAATATAATTGCTTAAATACAAACATGACTTATATTTGACCCATAAAGTTCACTCTATAAATTTAAAAAATTCCTATTTACTTCTAAAGCATCACGTTGTTTTTTATTGAGACTGGGCAAAGACTTATAATGAAATCATTGGTTATACTATCTGTAATGTAACAGCTAGATAACTTAATACACATACCATATTATTAAACAGTTGAGCACCTCCGAAAGTCGGTAACATATTTAGTCTGATGTCCAGTTAAAATAACTTTATAACTAACGTACAGCGAACATGAAAAAAGACCATTAATGAAAGTGGTCAGTTAAATACCTTGGTAAGCAAATAAACCGTAATGCATGAACTTTGGTCAAGCAAAAATATATGTGAAAGTTTTAATTAAATTGAAATTTATCCTTAGCCGGAATGACAATTGGCATTCGTGGTTACAGCAGAGACCATGAGTATTTAATTTTTAAATTTTTTTTAATTTTAAGTTGCTTTCATTAGCAACATGTTACTGAAAAGCAGATCCACGTTTTTTCAGCCGCAAAATTTATCAATATTTTTTAACTATGAAACGCTACGAAAAGCAAATTTAATGAATGTATTGTGGCAATTAATTTGGTTGTTGTTGCCTAGCTATTAAATTGTGGACATAACCACGAATTTATTCTAATGGTATCTCTGGTCGCTGTTTTTGCGAACGAAGGCAGACCCGTGGCACCGTTCTCTAGCCAATAGCTATCAAGGTGAGTGAATGAGTGAGCCTACGAAATTATACAGTAGACTAGCTGGTGCCCATGACTTCGTTCATGTTTGTCAAGATTTTTGATGGTTTTGCGCTGAACCTTAAATATTTCCAGGATAATAAGTAGCCCATGTTACTCTTTACCAAATCAGCAACCAACACTGAAAGTTCCGTCTAAATCGGTTCACATACTAAATGTAGCATGTAAGTTATTTACATTTGTTAATAGCTGAAAAATGTGTCATATTCTAGTAAATTATTCAAGAACATTTTAGTGCAATCTAGAAGATTAGAAATTTTTTTAGAGCACTTTGTGAGTAATATGAAAACACCCTCAGTCGACCACTTTCAACCACCATATCCCTCACGTCCCTACAACTACCGACAAGCAACCGCCCTAGTACACCGTGGAAGAATCAAGGCTACCACACACAAACACCAGTGCTCTGTGCTTGGTAGTTATGGCTGCAAATTGAAATATATTGACACACATATCTTTGGTCAAAATAAGAAAATGGATTGTGGGATATGATTTTGTACCTTACCTTGAAATTTTATTTAAAATGAGTTTGCAGTCTTGCTGCTTACTAGAGGATTGGAAAAGAGCGATAGTAGTACCGGTTCATAAAGGATGGGTTAGAAATAAGGTTGAAAATTACAGGCCAGTTAGTTAGACATCAGTGACAGGCAAAATGATGGAGAGATTGATATGCAACTGTATAAGAAATGTCTATGAAGAAAGAAACTGGTTTTCAGATCGAAAAGATGGCTTTAGGCAAGGATATTCATGTGAATCTCTGATGGTGGTCTATATCCAAGATAGCTGAATTGGACAAGGGAGCCCAAATTAATAGTGTGACACTGGATCTTTCTAAGGCATTTGACAAAGTGAACCATAAAATGGTTTCAAATAAAGTTAAATCTATTGGATTGAATGAAAAAGTTACTTGCTGGGTAGATGAATTCTTAGAGGCGGAAAGCAAAGCGTTAGAGAAGGAAATGCATTATCAAAAGAGGTGGAAGTAAATATGGGAGTGCCACAGGGTAGTTTATTGGGACCGTTGCTGTTCATCATTCTAATGAATGATTGTGTTGATGGGTTACGGTTAAAATCTAGGTAGTTTGCAGATGATATAAAGGTAAACAATAGGATCAAAACTGGTGAAGAATGTGAACAGCTGAAGGGTGACCTGGATAGATATCTAAATGGGTAGGTCAGCTTGGAATGAAGATAAATGCCAAGAAAAGTCAGCTTATTAGGTACACATAAAAAAAACTAAAGGTTAATTATGATTATATGGTGGGGTCAGAATTGTTTGTTGAAAGCTTGAAGTGTGAATAGCTTGGTATAACGTTTGGTAACAAACTCAATTGAGCAGAGCACATTGGGCAGGAGGTAGGAAGGGGAAAGGCGACCATGACCACAAGCTTGCGAACGAATTCATGTATAAAGGGAAAAGTTTCTGTTGTTGGTAAGGGTGTAATGGATTGCAACAAATTACCAAGTGTAGTGATGAATAATTTTCCAAAAACGCTTAAGTAAATTAAAATTAAAATTTGTAAATCAGAATAGTAAATGGGGGAGGAATTGAACAATTGAACATTCCAATTATAAAAGAAATATATATATATATATATATATATATATATATATATATATATATATAAAGCTGTAATTAGATGACAAGGGAATTAATGGGAATAGACTACAACCTTGTCTCACACCTTTTTTCAACTATTGCAAGTCTCTCACGAATCTCTACTTTTACTATAGCCACTTGATTCTTTTATGGATTATTACGTTTTCTACCTCCGTATTCTAGACCAGACTTCTTTAAAAAAAGTAGCATTTTGTCCCAGCTAGTCTAACATTATCAAAAACTTTTTCTAAATCAATAAACCTCATAAAATCCTTCAAATATTAATTTTAAAGCCAAAATTGCTACTCTTGTGCCACATTTTTTCCTAAACCCAAACTATCTCTTCTAATATACTTTCTATTGTTCTGTATATTACCCCCGCCAGTAGTTTATGTGATGTTAGAGCGATAATTCTCACATTTGTCGTCTTATGATTTGTTTGGCATTGTAAAGATTACACTTTTATTAAAATAAATTGGAATCTTTCCTGTTTCAAAACTATTGGGTATCAGCTTGAGTAATCTTTGTATTCTTTTTTCTCATAGAGATTTCAGAAGTTCTTTAGGAATGCCATCAATTCCAACCACCACACTTGATTTCAAGTCATTCAAAGCTCTATCAAATACTGTCTTTAAAATAGCATTTCGTAAGTCATCAAAGTTAAAATACCCTTCTTTTCCAGTTCACTGTTGTTCGAATAACTCCTATCATACAATTTCTTTCTATGTATTCCTTCCATTCGATAGCTCTATCATCCGGGCTTAGAAGAGGCTTCTCGTCAACAGCTTTAATATTTATACACCTTTTTTCAAATGTTTAGTTTGGTCCTCCTATAGACCACATCTACCTTTCTTACGACCATTTCCTTTTCTACGTCTTCGCACTTTTCTTGTAGCCACTTTTATTTTGTATTCTTGCATTTCCTGTTATTTAATTTAAAAAAGTTTGTATTGCTCTCATCGTGCTTCATCCTGAGCATTTTTTTGCCTTCTCCTCTGACTCATCAACTCCAGTATTTCTTCTGTGATCCAAGGTTTTCGGCTGGCTAGTCTCTAAAAGCCTAGTGTTTCTTTACCAGCATTCATTATTTCTCTCCCCAATGCAACTCATTCATCTTCAGCTGAACTCCATTCAGAGTTACTTCTTAGGTCAACGTCTAGCATTTCTTAAAAATTTTCTTTCGTGTTAGACTATTTCAGTTTATTCGCTTCCAAAGTGTTCTGCTTGTATTGCTTCTTTATTGTCTTGAATTTCAGACCGTGTGTGGTGGGTGAACGGTTAACGTTCTGGCTTCGCATTCGGGAGGACGCGGGTTCGAATCCCCGTCCGGGCATCGAGATTTGGGTTTTCTATGGTTTCCCCAAACAGTCCAGGCGAATGTCGGGATGCTTCCTTCAAAAAGACCATGGCCGAATTCCTTCCCGTTCTTTGTTTCCAGTCCCATCCCGCCTCTAATGACCTTAGCCGTCGACGAGGCGTAAAGCAATATGTATAATAATAATTGAATTTCAGCCTGTACTTCATAACTTTCAGATTATGATCAGGGTCTAAGACCACTCCTGAGTATGCTTTACAGTCTAGAACTTGATTCCTGGATCTCTGTTTGACCATGATATAAGTTTATCCTTCGTGCATGATTTTTAATTAGTATGTTCGCCACGACTAGTTTATCTTCTTCTTAAGTCGCCTTCTCCTATTGGAGGTTGACGGTCCACATTGCTAGCTCTGAGCGTGAAACTGCAGCATGGAAAGCCTCTTCAGACGTGCAATTGAACCATCTCCGAACGTCTTTCAGCCACGAATTCCTTCTCCTCCCGACAGATCATTTCCCTTGTATTTTCCCTTCAATGATGAGCTGCAGTAGCTGGTACCTCTCGCCTCTCATAATGTGTCCAAAATATTGCATTTTCCTTTGCTTTATAGTGAGCAGCAATTCTTTTTGTTTCTCCATCCGATGAAGTACTTCTTCGTTTGAGACTTTCAACACCCAAGATATGCGTAAGAGACGACGATACAAATACATTGACTAGTTTATATCGTCCACAAAATTAAAAAAAAAAAACAAAAAAAACCGCTTCCTCGCTTTATTTCATCTAGACCAAAACTTCCTACAGTATTCCCCTCTTTTCCTTCTCTTACTACCGTGTTCCAATCACCCATCATTATTAGATTTTCCTCCCCTTTCACATATTGGATTAATTTTTCCAATTTCAACATATATCTTCTCTATTTCTTCATCATCTTTCTATGACGTTGGCATATACACTTGTACTAACGTGATTGGGGCGGGCTTAGTTTCTAACCTCATCCTCTCACTAAACTAACTCACCCGCTTCCCTACTGTCTTATTCATTACAAAACCTGAACCAGAACTCCACTGACAGCCTTCGTGTTAATTATTCTGTGTTCTCCAGAACAGAAATCCTGTGCGTCCTTCCATTTAATCTCACTAATCCCAACAATATCTAAATTAAGTTGTTCCATCTCTCTTTTTAAGTTTTCTAACCTGCCTGCCCTATTCAAACTTCTAATATTCCACGATCCGACTCGTAGAATGTTTCTATCCACTCTGATGAATCCTAGCCGGAGATCGGATTGGGGGACTATTTCACCTCCGGAAAACTTTACCCAGAAAGAAGCCACCATGAGATATGTAATTTGAGAGAATTCCATGTTCTCGGGATTCGTTTTGGGTTTTCCCCGCTCTTCCGCCCTCCTTTAGGAGTCCGTTGGCAAGCAGTGGGTGACTCCTTATACGGGGAATCTTTCAGTCGCCAGAGCCTCGCTCATCCAAACAGGGTGCACCACGTGAAGGAGAGGTTGACATTAGGTTTAAAAAGGTTAATATAGTCTCCACCAAACCCTTACATCCATTTTACCTCTGGGATATTTTTCCCAGGTGGAAGTCTTTATTCGACATGGCCTCAAGATTCCCTTTGGGTCTATAATGCCGTGATTTACCCTTTGCTTCTGTATCCCCATGCCGTTGATCATTTCTGATTCATTCACCTTTAGGGGACGTTTCCAGGTCCAAGGGCAGGAGGGTGTCTTAGACCGCTCCTCATACTTCCGCCCTCCTTTCAGGAGGCCGTTAGCAAGCTTTATACAGGGACTCTTTCAATCGCCAGTACCTCATCCGTGCAAACGTTGTGCTCCTCGTGAAGGAGAGGATTAACCTTTGGTTTGAAGAGGCTGATATAGTCTCTCCCAAACCCTTACATCCCGAAAGTAGTATATGGAAGAGGAAAGAGATTGTTGATAGAAGAGTGAGAGACTGGAGAAAAATTACGTGCTGAGCAGCTTACTTCAAGCTGCGAAATAGTTTTAAAAAAAATATATATACATAGTTTGAGGAAATTTGCAGCCGAGCAGCAATTAATAATGAAAATTATTCGAGTACTGTAATTATTGCTTACTTTGTTTGCAGGAAGTAACTAACCGAACTAGAAAAGGTGGGAATAAAACATTAACAGTAAATAATGTTTTTTCCCAAAAGATTCTTGATTTTTAATGGCTCAGCCATCATCTCTTGAAGATGGGGATAGGGGATGGTGGTAGCGCTGTACCACAGAGCAACCAGGCGCCAGGCGGACAGGGTGTTGGAGCAGGTGGCAGATTCTGGAGAAGACGCCACCTCCTGTGAACGCTGTTCACCTTCTACAGCGGGCTGCAGAACAATGTTTGGAGATTGTGGATAGCTCTAGAACTGACAGCCTCTTTCAAAACTTAGATTAGCTGCGTAATATGTGAACCCTCCACTAGATCTACGTTAAATGAACATTGCTCACGCAAAAAATTACACTAAATTACAAATTACTGATAACAGGAAATAAAAACAACTAAACAGAGACAGTTTTTTATTTAGAATTTGGTCATTTAATAAGTGCTTGGAAACTAATACTATTAAGTACAATTCTTCTTTTTTTTCGAGAACTTGTTGATGCATACTCGGACCGTTGATAATATATCGAAATATCGATATTATTTTTTGATAATATCGATATTTGTGATATTTTTTAGGACGATATATCGATATTGAAATCTGGATATCGGCTTCGATATTTTAAAAAATAAGTTATCGTTTATCGTTTGCTCTGAATGGCACTATGTCCCTCAAATTTCTGTTACACATAGAGATCAGCAAGCATAAGTAAATATTGCTACGTTTCTATAATTAATTTGGAAGTTATAGGAATCAAGTCTACTCAATGATGACATCAGTGTAAGCAAGGCATCGCTCGCCCAGCACGAATCGAACGCGAGCCCATTGTTTGAAATGAGCGTGCGCACTGTCCAGGGAACTCCAGTGTGTTAGCAGGAATAGTGGGAAGCATACATAACATAGTTGCTAATTAGAGAGCAATAAAACAAGACAACTCAGAACAAGCCATCAAAATACAAAACTAAATGAAATACCAGAAAAAAAATCTTATGGAAAAAAGTTATGCAACTTGGCCATAATACATGCTATGATAGCTAAACTGCTAACTGAATAAATACTTCAACTATATTGCTTATCAATCTTAAAAATACACAAAATAAGATTTGCCTGGAACCTCTTTCGAGTTTTATAAATTTTATTAATTTTTATAAAAATTATGAAACGCTTTATGGTCATATTTTTTAAAAAAAATCAACAATCATCATCACTAAGACAAACCATTCGAAAGTGAATACCTGATTAAGAACAACATCACACGTCTATTTATCAGTGGACAGCCTTATTTTTACAATGTTTGATTTCAAGAAGTTGCATTTATGAAAGTATGAATATATCGTTTTATACATATAGTCAGGGAGGGATTGGAAATACATATACCGAAGCGGACAATAAAGGGGGAGAATGAACCACCGTGGTACACATGCGAAGTCAAAAGATTACTCAAAAAAAAAAAGGAAAATACACGCACGCTCAAGAAGGAAGGGGTGTCGCATCGATTTAGAAACCTTAGCTGATTTAAGAGGACGTATTAAGAATGTAATGCGCGAGGCCTTTAACGATTTTCACTCCAACTCTCTCTCTAAGTGTCTCACAGAAAACCCAAAGAAATTTTGGTCGTATGTACGAAAAGTTAATTATACCAACAGCAATATTCCATCACTAATTCGTGAAGGTTCCGAGGTTAATGAAAGCCACGATAAAGCTAACGTTCTAAATATTGTATTCAAAAATTCATTTACAAATGAACATAAGGATAGTATTCCCGTTTTCCCACGCCGTGGCGAGTCGGTGATGGAATCATTACGAATAGATACCGCAGGTATCTTTAAGCAATTAGAGCACCTGAAGTGGGGGAAAGCACCGGGCCCGGATGGAATTCCAGTGAGAGTATTTTCAGAGTATGCGACGTAAATAGGGCCATTTCTGTCTGATTTATTCAGTAAATCATTAGAAGAGTGAAAAGTACCTTCAGACTGGAAAATCGCGCAAGTAACTCCGATTTTCAAAAAAGGTGATCGAAGTGATCCTGGAAACTATCGTCCCATATCTATAACATATGTTTCTAGTAGAGTTATGGAGCATATTATATGCTCGAACATTATGAATTTTCTAGATGATAATAAATTGCTTACAACAAATCAACACGGATTTCGGAAGAAAAGATCATGTGAAACACAGCTGTCCCTATTTACACATGACGTAATGAAAGTTATCGATGCAGGTTCACAAGCAGATGCAATTTTTTTAGATTTCCGGAAAGCCTTTGACTCTGTGCGACACAACCGCCATTTAGCGAAGCTTCGAGCGTACGGTATATCGGATCAGCTTTGTGAAGGGATAAAGGATTTTCTAACTGGTCGGTCGCAGTATGTTGTCGTTGAAGGAGAAAGTTCTTCTAATCTAGATGTTACATCGGGTGTACCTCAAGGAAGTGTAATAGGACCACTTCTTTTCTTAATTTTTGTAAACGATTTCGGAGAAAAAGTGAAAAGCCTTTTTAGATTGTTTGCTGATGATGCGGTTATTTATAGGGAAGTAAGAAATTTGGCGGATTGCTTAGAAATTCAGCGTGATCTGGATGTTATTTTGGCTTGGTGCGCTGAGTGGCAACTTACTCTAAATTGTAAAAAGTGAAAGACAATAAGCATAAAAAGAATCCAATTGTTCAGAAATACGAGTTAAACAATACAGTTATTGATATGGTCGATTCTATGAAATATTTGGAAGTAACAGTAGAAAGAAACATGAAATGCGACATACACATTAATTCGTTAGTAGGTAGAGCTAATTGTAGGCTGCGATTCATAGGTCGAATCTTGAAAAATTGTAATGAACAAACAAAGAAGATAGCGTTCAAATCTCTTGTGCGTCCACATTTGGATAATTGTTGTGTCATTTGCGACCCGTTTCGTAAGGGGTTGATCGAAAGTATAGAGAAAGTACAGAGAAGAGCCGCTCGATTCGTGACCGCTTGCTAAAGTCCTTATGAAAGCGTCACAGAACTGATTAGTAGACTAGGCTCGGAGTCTCTGGTAGATAGACGACACACGTTTCGTTTAAACTTATTGGTAAACATGCGAACTCCCACTTTCACTTTTGAGTGTAGTGAAATACTTCTTCCACCAACCTATTTGAGTCGGAAGGACTGGAAAGATAAAATTAGAGAAATAAGGTGCCTGACTGATTCTTACATGAATTCTTTTTTCTCTTGTACCATTAAGGGTTGGAATGCACATCAAAGAGATTAGCTTTGGTGCTGAGCACCCTCTGCCACCCACAATTTTATGAATTGCAGAGTATATATGTAGATGTAGATATCGATACTTTCTTCCGATATATGGACAGCCGATATTAATATTTTTAATATATCCATTTATTGAAAATCCGATATTTTTAAAAATATCAACAGCCCTAATGCATATGCTGAAGTACCGCCTCTGCTCTTCTGTCATCTCTCTTTTGGGCTCTAATTTTGATTAGAGGACAGAAAATTTTGTAGCGTCATTTAGGCTTTTAAACTCTTCTGTTTTGCTATGGTGTCTTTCGTAATCTTGAGGCCGTAACAATTTCACACTGGTTTCTCTAGCTATGATATGATGTGATGTGATGTTTGTTAATTTGGAAATAAAACCCACAATATTATTTGTCAACCTACAGCTGCCCTTTCCGTCACAATTACAAATATACGTGTAGCTAAGTAGCCTCATTCGCAAGAATTAATAAACAATGCATTAAGAATAACTCACTAAATAACCGATAATGATCCAATCATAAATATATAGCCACGCCATTTACTGCCAGTTAATCACAGGCAGAGTATTTTGAAGTGTGTTGTCTTTCGACATTTACTTCAACATAATCTAGAAGGAGCAACACTTTGCTTTTAGAATGGCTTATCGTTGACGTTCTTAGTTTATAATAGCGAGTGGTCTTTCATGACGGTCAATACCTGTAACGTATTGCCCGAGCGAGTTGACTTCCGGGTTCCTGGTTTTCTGGGCGCGCTCGTAGAACGTCGCAGACAGCTGTCTGAAGCGATCCGTCAGCGGCGGAATGTTAGTAGTCTCGTGCAGAACTGCAGTCGGGAATCAGCTCGGTAAGTGGAGGGCCCGTGTTAGTGCCCTGTTCTGTATCACCTGAAGGCGCCGAAGGTGCGAAGCAGCCGCATAGCCCCATACGGGACAAGCGTATTCCATAATTGGTCTTACCAGGGTGATATAGATGTTTACTCCCGTGGCGGGCTTCAGCACGGGGTATAGAGCGTGTAATCTAGCACTTGCACTTCTCCTGATATCTTGAATATCGGATCGCCAAGTCAGTCGCCGGTCTAGAGTGACTCCTAGGTACTTGACTTCGTTTTCCCACGGGATCTTCTCGTTGGGAAGTCGAAGGGGTGGAAGGTTTTGAGTGCGACTCTTACTGATTATGATGGCTTGAGTTTTTTGTGGCGTTGATGGTTATCCTCCACCGTTTCGCCCAGTCCTAAGTTGATCGAAGGACTTCTTGCAGACGCCTAGTTGCTAGGGCACAGCTTCTGCTTGCCGTACAGTATGCCGTGTCATCGGCATAGGTGGCAGTAAGAACTCTGGGAGCAGTAGGCACGTCAGCGGTGAAAAGCGCATTGAGCACTGGTCCCAGTAAAGAGCCCTGCGGTACCCCAGCAAGGATTCGCCTCACAGTTGAAGTGGCCTCGCCTACACGAACGCAAAAGGTGCGGCCAGTGAGATATGACATAAGGAGCTTTACTAGTCTGCCTGAGAAGCCTTGTTCGTATAATTTGAGTAGTAGACCTGTATGCCACACAGAGTAGAATGCTCTGGCGATATCCAGAAGCACCAGGCCACAATATTGTTTTTCGTTGAATGCCCTTGTCGCTGCTTCAACCACCCTCATGAGCTGTTGCGTGGTGGAGTGATTGCGGCGAAAGCCGAGCTGGTCATGGGGGATAATCTCATTCCGTTCGATGTAATGATTTAGCCTCTTGAGCAATAAGCGCTCAAAGACTTTGCTTATAGATGGCAGGAGGCGTATTGGCCGGTAACTTTGAGGTAGGTGCGGGTCCTTCCCGCTTTTGTGTATTGCCACAACTTCAGCATGTTTCCAGCATTGGGGGAATTGCTGAGTGCGAAGAATGTTATTAAATATTCCTGCCAAGTAAGTTGACGCTTGCGGTGGTAGATTCTTGTGACAGCTTATGAAGACACGATCATGACCAGGTGCTTTATCTGGGTGAAGTGTGGCTAGGCAGCTTGCAACCTCTTCCGGAGTGATGGTGTCAATTTCTTCCTCGTCGTCCCCTTCCTCAGCCTGCAGATAGGTGTTTAGGCAGCGATGTACCTCTTCTACTTGCACCTGGTCTTCCACTTCCGATGGCTGAAAGTTCCTCTAGAAGGAATCTGCTAGGGCGTTTGCCTTGTCGGTTGGGTGATAGACTGGGCCACGTTCGCCTTGTAGGGGCGGGAGTCGAGATCACTGCCTAGTGAATTTCTTTGTCTCTGCCCACAGCGTCCCATCACCTGGGGTCAGCATCGAAACACGAGTCTCCCATTCCCTGCTACGGTGCTCTGCCAGCGACACCTTCAATTCTCTCTGGACTCGCTTAGCAGTCTTCGCGTGTCGGCGTTCCTCGTCAACTTCCGCTCCTTAGCTATTCGGTTTTTATGCCGAATAGCCGCTAGGAGGTGGGGAGGGAGCTGGCGTGAAGTGTTCTTGGTGAGGCACCTCTTCGGAGTTGTCGCTGCTGATGCCTCCTTGACAGTGTGCTCGAAGAAGGACAGAGCATAGTCTATATCCTCTGCCGGGCGGTTCGGTAGTGATGCTGAGACTATCTGACGGTATCTGCCCCAATCGGTTTTTCTGAAGTCCGACTTTTGTTGTGCATTTAGGATTAGGTCGGACTCTAGCTCCACGATGACTGGGAAGTGGTCAGAGGACATCCTGTTAAGCGTGAATGCCGCGACGAATCCGGTGATTCCTTTACTGACTGCCACGTCGAGAACATCCGGACATCCGCGGTGAGCTGGGTAGTAGGTGGGTTCTTCGGGTCCCCACACACACATATTGTGTCTGTTGGCGACTCTCCGTAGTATGTTACCAGAAGAGTTGTTAACTCTGCTGTTCCAGTCTGTGTGTTTGGCGTTGAGATCACCTCCGATGAACAGCTTGCCTCTGATGTTTGCCAAGGTATTAAAATCAGCCTCTGCTGTTTCCCTTCTAGGAGGCCGGTAGGCAGAAACTACGGTCAGTGGTCCTCTTGCCGTGGCCACTTCAATGTCGACAGCTTCAATGTACTGCAGGGGCGGAATATAGATCTCGTGATGTGGAATGCTTCTCTTGACATAGATACCCACGCCACCTTTTGCAGTTGGACGATCATATCTATAACAGCAGTAGTTGGCTACTGAGGCTTTCAGTCCCGGTTTTAGGTGGGTTTCGGTGATAAGACATAGATCTACGTCTTGTTCCCTAATGAACTGCCGGAATTCCACGGTCTGTCCATGAATGCCATTGGCATTCCATATGCAGAAAGAGAGGCTATTGAATTGGGGTCGTATATCCACAATGAAGATTACAACTGCATTTGGGAGTAGCTAGAGCTGTCTTCATTGCAGCGCAGATGTCCGTGGTCATCTGGTCCAGCCGCTTGGTTAGACTGACGAGCATATTTAGGACAGTCTCCAATATTTTACTCAGTCCTTCAGATTCCGCCGGAACTGGAGCAGCTGAGCGAGGCCAATGTCGTGGTTGGTTGTTTAACAGATCTTCTGTGCAGGAGCTCTGCGGGTTTTTATGTTCTTGTTGGTCGACCAGATTGGAGTCAGAAGTTGCAGCAGTGGCCGATTGTGGACCCGCAACTTCCGATAAGAGGCGACCGTCAGTCTCACTGGATTTTCTGTGTTTCTGGTACTTTGGATGCTTCCTAGTCATCCTAGTGGGCTTCGTCTGTTCTTTGCCAGTCGGCGGAGAGGAAGTATTTGTTTGTTGATGCTGCATAGCGGAGACGCTCTGTAAATTTTCTGGCGGTGGCTGTAGATCCTTCTTGCGAAGTTGTTTGGCGGTATCACTATTGGTTGGTAGGCCTCTCTGGCGATCTCGTGCCTTCTTTTACACTGGACAGCCTCTATAGGACGCAACATGGCCGCCCCCACAGTTCAAGCACTTAGCTGCGTCGTGTCCTTTTCTCAACGTGCACTGTTTTGTTTCATGTGGGCCGGCACATTTTACACAAGCGGGAGGCATTTTACAGTGCTTGGCCACATGACCAAAACGTTGATAATTAAAACACTGAGCGGGTCCAGCTGTAGCTCTCAGTTTTTCCGTTTGAATCTTGAGGTGGCAGATGCTCTCCACCTTAAAGATGGGCCTATTCTCAGGGATGGCAGGAAGAACGACAAGGAAGAGAGGCGTGACATCATTGCTTCCTGGGCGGCGCAGCTGAACCACTGTCTGGACATTGAAGCCCATATCTTTTAGCTCGAGTTTGATGTCGTCAGTGGCCATAGTCCGGAGAATCCCACGGAATACCACCTTCAGAAGTGGCACTGCTCCAATCGGAAAGGTATAGTAAGGAATGTTGCTAGTGTAAAGGATTAGCCGTGGTTGTAGTGGTCTTACACTTTGTGAGCGTTTTAGGATGTTCTTACATTGAGCAACTATCAAGTGGCCATATTGATATAAAATTATATTGAATTGTCAGGCTGACACCAGGCGAGTTTAGTGAAGCAGATTCGCCAACTGCGTTAATTAGTAGTCAATGAAGTTAACGTTATTCTTAGCAATAGATAAACATGTACTTCTTACCTTGGGAACATATTACTCACATCATATATATGATATCTGAAACAACTGGTTAACTTACTCTAACGACTGATAAATGATTTGGGAACACCAGAAGAGTGGATTGAATGAGAGTATTTAATCTTTAGATACTGAACATAATACATGCGTCCGCATTCCCAACTAAGTTATGATGGGAGGAATAACACGCGCAGTAGCTCATAGAATTACCAATATGGTATCGACAGTAATGGAACTAAGTCTCCTTCAGACGTGTGATAATGATATAAGTATTGCATGATTGGAACCAGTGATAACTGTTAAGATTATGAATAACTAATAAAACCCCAACGCGAACATTATCAAATAGTGATGCACGAGACTCAAGGTATAAGTTAAACTATGAATTTAGGAATGCATGATGATGCTGGAACTTAGAGACAGACAAGCTATATAACAGAATGAAATACTAATATTACAAGAAGACTAGAACAGACTAAGTCTAACTGCCATGCGGCAGCAGACCGAATCGCAACTATTACCTTGCTACATCGTGCCAGTCTCGTTGGTCAACTGAACTGCAGAGAGCGAGACAAGATGGCGTCTCCCTTTATATACTATCACGTTACTGACGCTAGCCAGGGCATTGCTCCGCGGCATGTGTATGGAATTCGCTACTCAGCAACTGCGGTTGCTACGGCTGAGCGCTAAGTGGAGCAGCTCTCTCGAATGTTCACGAATAACTCTTACAACATTTATTCTCATACACATAATAATATTTGGACCATTACACTAGCTTGCAACATCTCGGTGGCTGCTGTAAAGTCTTCAACGGTAAGTGTGAATTTTATTTTGTCCCCTCCAGCCGATTTGGCTGAGAAAGGGTTTTTCACGACGTCACCAACTTTGTCGTGCAGAGTTTTATAATTCTCTTCAAACTGCACAACAATTGGCGGGATATGCGCACTTCTGGTAATCTCTGATGAATCGTCCTGAATTGGTTCGAAAGGATTGGTTGTTTCCATCCTTTCCGGGTCAAGCGTTGGTGGTGGCCTCGCTGTACGGCGAAGGAAGACAAATCCCTCGTCACCTGGTTTCACACTTTTCTGGTAAGTGTGGTTATCCTCATTGTTCTGGGGAGCCTGGGAACGACGCTCTCTTACACCATTCCGCCCGGAGACCGAGGCTGCAGTATTGTGGGTGGCTTCCATGGTCTTCTTATTTTGTGCCTTAGCTTTCTTTGGTTTCTTGGCTGTACCTAGTTTCGACACTGCTAGACTGACTCCACTAGATTTGTTCACCTCTTTCTGTAGTTGACGGCACGTGGCTGTTTATTGTATGTCCTCTCTGGTGGAGTAGTGGGACGCTTTCTTGTTGTTAATTCTTTACTCACCGTGTACACATCACCGTGTATACGCTGAATGTTAAACACAGCGGCTGGTGTAGCGTCTTCATCCATTGCCATATCCTTATCCGTTGTCGCACTTGTCACAACAACCGCCGGCATTGAGACGCGGAAGTGCAAGGCAGCCTTTCCTCGTCACCCATCTGTGCGGCTCCTCTGGTCACGTACTGATGGGTGGCCAAGCTTAGTTCTATCGAGTTATTCAACTTCGACACGACACGTAATTTATTGTCACTTTCGAAAACAATAACTATCTATAACAATCACACGTCCAGTCAAAATGCACACACGTAATAATCACCAATTGTGACTTACGATGATAATTCTCACATCTCACGGCATAAATATTCACTCATTATTAATACACACAACCAATCATAAATGTTATAGTAACAATTTTAAATAAGTTTGCTTACTCAGTTCCAACTGCGAGAAGTTCTGTAGCTAATTACTACGAAAACCTATTGAGAGAAACTTTACTATCACGAAATACGAGTATATCAGTAAGTACGTGACAAAAGTGTTGCTTTTTGATGATTATATTAGTATGTGAAACAAAGATAATGATTAATCGTTGTTACTTGTTGAAATTTAAACTTTAGAAACATTAGATGAACAATAAAAAAACTAGATGATCCGTACGAAAAAATCGCGAATACGATGAATAGTAAAGTTGGTGGTTCTTTTTTTTTATTTGTAGCAATTTTTTATTTGTTTAGTGTAATAGGTACTGTACGCAACAAAAGTCGACGCCAGTGAAGCAGTTTATTAATATCTCTGTGATATGTTCTGCTGCTATCTTGCGGGTTGACCTTAAGCTGTCTCAAACGCACTACTTTCACAGTTACTACTTTTGTCCTTCAGGGTCAAATTACGGAAAATTTCGTTCTTAATTAATAATTTTGCCCAAGTGGAGACCTTAATCTTTAAGATGATACCTCATTTATCGATTTCGGTTAGGTATCAAAGGAGATAAATGTCTAGTAACAAAAAAAAAAAAATAATAATAATAAAAAAAAAACGTTATGGAATTGATAATATTTTTGTCATTTAAAGAGAAGTTCGTAATTTTTAAAGTGATTCCTCATTAACCTATGTCGGATAGATATCAAGGGTGATAAATGGCTTGTGATATAAAAACGCGTTGTAGAAACATTGATATTTTAGCCCTTATAAGGTCGAATTCCGAAACATTCCTTTCTTAATGTATAATGTCACCAAAGCGGAGATCTTAGTCTTTAAAACCGTACTTCATTTATCGATTTCGGTTAGGAATGGAGATAAATGGTTAGTGGTTAGAAATAATCGCGTTTTTGAAATGTTGATATTTTTGCCCTTGAAGGGTCCAACTTGGAAACATAATTTTCTTAAAATATAATGTGACCAAAGCGGATACTTTATTCTTCAAAATGATACCTGATTTATCGGTTTTGGCTGGCAATGAAGCGAGATAATGGCTTATGACCAAAATATTACCATATAGAAATAATATATATGAATTTCTGTTTTTCACTTAACATTTACATTTTGCTGCTCCCCTTCAACCTCGACTGCCCGCCTCTCCGCCCCTCACTACCGCCCCCGTAATAGCATTGCTAATGGCTGCTCCATAGCACAAATGGAGGTGCTCATGCCTTTACCCGTCATTTTTGGCGGGCATTTAAACTAGTGCTATTATTAAGTAACTGGTCTGGGACATAAGTTTTGGTGAGAAATTTTCTACACACCTACATTTCATTGTTTGATCATTTACAACAGCAACTTATGAAACCACGATGTGTTAGATCTTATAATTACAAACAGGGCACAGAAGACATTTTAATAAATGATCATACGGTTGTAATTCCAACCTTAAAATCAATAGCTGAGTTTACACAGAAAAAAAAAGATGTTCGGGTTATAACGTAACGCTGTAGCCACATTCTAATGTGCATTTTTTATTATATAAATCATAATGTTAGAGTAATTTATATAAATCTTGGGCGACCACCTAGATAGTTTTTTTAGTAATTTCCTAAAGTACGTAAAATTCCAAGTGAGGACTGTAATGCAATGGTGAACATTCAGTATATCTTGTTGCAACGAATTAAGGAATAATTGAGATGTGTAGGCTTGAAGCTAATCCTGGCCTTCCCGACCCACGGCGACAGGAAGTCAGGGATAAAGGGTTTTGCCGGACATCACTGGTTTTCACCTTGGGGTGGGCAGCCAACAGGCCGCTGACCTGGCGCAAAAACCCGCCACCCAAATACGCTCTCACCCCGGAGAACTTAGCCGAATATTTCCGAGCTCTGTGATATACGCGTGGAGCAAATAAGATATCGGGTGTATCACGTGACATTAGGTGGCCAACCTCAAAATCCAATCCAAATGAGCACATAATTTAAAATCCTGGGAATTTCTGTTAAATGTGATCTTCGAGACTGCAAGGGGCGGAGCCAGAGGTTTCTTCGCAGGTTGAAGAGCGACGAGCTTCATTCTATTCTATTCTGTGGAGGACTCCGAAAGTTGGATTTTCTCGCTAACTGCTGCAGTCCGACTCCTGATGCTGCCAGTACAGCTGGCTGGAGCAGTTTTCGCTCGGCGACACAGCCAGTAATGCGATGATGCCCATTACCAGATCGGATGTGCCTGTAGCCGTGGGTCATCTCCGAACACCGCAGACATTAGAACTACAATGGTAAATTATTACGACCAAGCCATCTGATTGTGCATTCCATGAAACTTGTAATACTCCTCAGGGTAGCCAAGTGTAATCTATCACTGCTATCTTCACTATCCTGGCAGTGTTAAGCCAAGTGTAATACTCCTCACAATTATTATTTCGTATTACCAATTAAAGTCCACAGGTTTGTTGACGGTTCGGCCCTTATACCATCATTTCACCCAAGCACGCGGACTGAGGAGCTACTTATCTTCATTTTAAAGGTTCTTATTATACAAATAATAAGAAGACGTTTAACTTCGTACAATCAATAAGTTTCCATTTTATTGATCAAAGTCCATTTGCTATTCTGAACAACTTTATAAAACCACAAAATGAAAACACACTCTTTCGTATATTAAGAACAATCACGGACTCAGCAGGCTCAATACAAAATTACTAGACCGTCGCCACAATCTTGGCGCGCAACAACTCGCGCCGCTCGCGGCCAGACACTCTCGCACTCACCCTTCTCACACTCTCCCAAAAAACCAAAGATATTAATGTCACTTATATTACCCCTGTTTACAAACTTGGTACCGTCTGTGGTCTCCGTGAGCAAATACACTTGCTTACAATTCATATTATACATTCATTTCAATACTACAAAATATACTTATAAATACATATATATTTCCGGGGCTAGTGGATATGCTACACCTGCCCCCACTACGAGGCAAATTAAATTTAATGCTTGGCATGTATTTCACTTTGCCGAGAAGTCATTACTATCTGTCCATATTAACTTTTCAGTTAAAATTGTTAGTGTTATTTTCTGACACATTGATTGAATAACCTTTTCACACAACACCAAATGTTATTATGTACACCAATTGAATGTTTCCTTATTAATATTACTTTGTTTTACCTTTCACACTTTCTCATGAACTGTACATGGTCCGTTACAATTAAAGCTACGAACCGCTGACTGAGGTCAACAACCAACTCTTTGCGGTGAGCACACACTCTATTGTCACTTTACAAAAGCGGGTAGTCTACCTGGCGCTCGGTTAGGGGCGCAACCGCACAGCTGATTCTAAGTTAATTGTGCTACTAAATCACTTACACAACAAGCACATTTCAAAGTCCATATATTCTAACATTTACTTTAATGTCTTCATTGTTCTTTGTACACTCTTGGCAGGTTGAAACCTTACTTACATCTATTCAGATCACTTATATTTTAATGTAACCTTTCTTCCCGCGATAGTTTTTTATTATCGAAACAACAACCAGGGCTACCAATCCCTGAATATCAACAACAACAAAAAAAAACTTCCAAACTAAATTCCCACATTTGAATCGAATTTACTTCTAACTAAAGGACTGTTACTTGCTCTATCAGTTAGTACATTACTCTATATCAACTACATACAACAATTTTTTACAAACTATCTTTAGTTTTGTACAGTTTCAAGTCTACTATATTTCGCAAACCCAGTTTTTTATTTGATTTAGGATATGCAAGTAAATATACACTAGAATGAGGCTTAGAAATTATACGGAAAGGTCCAAAATAAACTTTGAAAAATTTCTTAATCTCCGAATTGATATTACTGGACTTACATTTTGTTTTCACCAAAACTAAATCATTCAAATCGAACTCGGTAGGTTGGATTCTTTTATCATATCTTCTCTTTCTTTCATCTTATCCGCGCTCCGGTCGAACATTTGGTTTCGTTCTGTGTTGTTTTCATAAGCTTCTTGATATCTGTCTATCCTCTCTAGTATGTCTAAAAAGTCTTCCATCTTGTCCCACTGGGTTGCAATTAATTTTTCCTGGACTTGTCTGGGCAACTTTTGTAATAGCACTTCCATTCGTTCAATTTCTCCGATAGGCTGATCTAGATGCCGTAATTCTGTCTGCATTTTCTCACAAAAATTTCTCATACTCCCATCTGTCCTGTGGTAACGCTTGCAGTTGTAAAAATCACTTTTTACTTTTCGTTGTCGTCTCTGAGACCAGTACTTATCTCGGAACATTTGGAGAAACTCATTAAAATTATGACAGCTCTCTAAAATTTCACACCCCCAAGAAAAAGCTTCGCTCTTCATTTTTCTGTGTACGTATTGCATTTTATAAACCTCTGACCATTCTATGGGCAAAGTTCTAGCATAAATTTTAACAAAGTCAGCGGGATGAACATTTCCGCCCGGTTCAAATATAGTTTCGGGTAACGATAATTGACAAGCATTCGATCCGCCGCTCACAATAATATTAGGCTGTTTTTTGACCTCTTCTAGATTTCCTTTTATGCTGATCATCTCTTCGCGTATTTGCGCGACCCCGTCCGACAATTCTTCAAATTGTTGCTCTATACATACTGTTCTACTGGAATGTTCAACGACCTGCCGTTCTACTCCTTGTATCTTCTTATCACATTGTTTCTGACCTTCCAGAATCTTCCCCATCTCATTCTTAACATTCTCTTGGTTTTTTTTTACGTTTTCTAATTTTTCTTTAAATAACCTTTCGCTTTCTGCAACACTTCGAGTTACCTTAGGAATTACGTTATGATGTATCTCTTCCACAATTTTTTGTCGCATATTATTTTCAATTTTCAACATTTTGCTTTCAATTGTTTAGAACTTTACGTTCATCTGCTCTGTTACATTTTCAATTCTTTCATGGACCTGTACTACCATCTGATTGAAGTTTCCAGTAATTCTTTCTTCCAAATCTTGCATGGCGGTTTCTTGTTTTCGGCTAGCATTTAATATGGCGGTTTCTTGTTTTCGACTAGCATCTAATAGGGCTTCTTGTTTTCGGCTAGCATCTAATATGGCGGTTTCTTGTTTTCGGCTAACTTCCAATAAGGCTTTTTCTTGTTTTCGGCTAGCATTTAATATGGCGGTTAGCAGCATATTAAAATTTGCAGACCCTTCCCGAGTGTTTTCAGACTGATTCAATTCTGGTGAAATTATTCTTTCTACTGGGTTCTGCCCCCCATTAAATACACTTGTTCCTTCAACTTGCATATTATCCTCACTACCGCTACTAATGTCATTAATTGCAAAACGACTGCCAAATTCATCGTCATCCCCATTAACAACCGGACTACTGCTCAATTCGGCTTGCACAAATTTACTCTTTTCAAGTATCCCCATACGATTTTCATATTTTCCATCAAAACTTACTGTTCCCGAGCTTTCGATCAAAATTCCTGAATTATTACCGTCTGATTCCACCAATTCCGTATTATCTTCCGCCCGAACTAACCTACCACCACTGTCTTCCATATTCAAAGACATTTGAAAATTCAAAATAGAAGAAACAAAATTATATTATACTCCAGTTAATAGGAAAAATTCCGTCAGACAACAATTCAAAACTCCAAGGTCACCAATCAACAATGGGTCAACGCCGCTTTCAACAACGCCGTTAAGCAACACACAACAAAGACAAACAATGCAGCATCCAAATCACTACCAAATCTCGTACTTCCTCGTGTCAGCTGAAAATTTACAGTTCACAGAAACAAAATAGTATTTAAATTCTGCTCTCCTCCGGCCTGAAATAAAATCAAACATATAAATACATTACAGATTTTAATCAGTGGCGTAGCTAGGTCAACAAGGGCCCCGGTGCAAAAAATTTATTTTGGGCCCTCAGGTCAGACGGGCGACCTTTTTTTTGCTTTGTGTGTTGGTAGGGGCCCCCTGAACTGAGGATGAGGGCCCTTGAATTATTCTTTAGGGGCCCCTGAGCAGCGGTTGGGGCCCTTAGACGACGGTAGAGCTAAAAAAAAAAAAAAAAAAAAAAAGGTCGCCAGTTTGCCGTGAAGGCTCGTGGGGCCCTCTAAACTGCGCTTGAGGGCCCCTAGAGGTGCGCTTTGGGGGCCCTTGAGGTATGCTTGGGGGCCCCATGAGCGTGAGGGCCCCGGTGCACTGCACCGCCTAGCCCCATAGTAGCTACGCCCCTGGTTTTACATACATTGTGGCTCAAAATGACTTGGAACCCCTGTATATATAATTGATATATGAATTGGTGAGATGCAGAAGGAAAACATTCCACTTTTTGGCCATTTTAAACTGAGATTGCCATTTTGTTCACCAACCCTTCCTCCATCTATTGACCTAAACAGAGGAAAAATTCCTCCACTTCTAATGGGTTAAAACAAGCTGATAAATTATGAGTGACATGCAAAAAGAAAAGATTCCAGGAATGTTTTCCTTTTTGCTCTCATTAGTCTGTTAGTTCCTATTTTCTTTGGCAGAGCGCACTTCTAGTCGTTAGAATGTGGAAATATGGTAGGGATCTTTGGATTTATATTGTTGTTATATGTTTACATTGGTAAATTGTTGTGCTATTTCAGACCTATAGCTCTAACATTGTGACTGTTGTTAGTGAATCAGGGTTCTTGTAACAGTGTAAACTTTGTATCAAGTGTGTGTTGTAAGAGAAGAACGATGATAGTGTGATGTAACTTTTAGAATCTGAGGTTGATAGCCCCCAGAAGAAAAGAAAGTGCTCGGGAAATTTGAGACAGTGTATGAAAGAAGTCCGAAATAAAGGGGAAGAGTTTGTGACTGATAAAGGTTTTCTTGTAGAGAAGAAGAAAACTGGTGAAGATTGCATATGTAAAAAACAGTGTATGTTGAATTTTGATCAAGAAGTGAAGGACGGAATTATTGTGAACGTTTATAGTGGTAGGGAGAAAAATGAACGAGATACATATTTGATGAGTTTCATTGACAGACATGATGTGGCGCGACATAGACCTAAATATGAGCACTCCAAGCAAATCACATCAAGCTACAAGTATTTTGCAGTAAAAGGGAATACACGAGTTGAAGTATGCAGAAAAGCCTTCCTAAGTTTACACGGTGTTTCCAGCAAGGCAGTTTTTCGTTTGGCCCATCTGGTTGAGAAGAATAAACTACCAACAGACTTACGAGGTAATAACAAAGATTCATCAACACATATCATCGTTTCCCACTTGTTTCCCATTACATGCCTTCACCTTTAGTGTACTTGGAGTGTCGTTTGATATGTAAGATTATGTTTCAATTATTTTTGGATAAGCATCAAGACCTGAGAGATACAGTGAAATATGAATATTATTTGAGGTACTTCAAAGAAAATTTTAACTATCGATTTGGGCGTCTTCAAGTAGATGTGTGTTCACAAAGTGAGGAACTGGGAAATAAAATAAAATCCCCTGCACTTAATAATGCTGCAAAAAGGGTTGCAACTGCTGAAGTTATCGTTCATAAACGCAGAGCCAAGAAATTTTATACGAAATTGAATGAAGTAACCGTGCTATGTAAAAACAAAATTGACGAAGGAGGAATAGTATTTGATTATATGAGAAATCTCCCTCTTCCTTTACTTCCAGTTCAGGAAATGTTTTATTTGAGGAAATTATCGCACATTGTTTTTTGTATCCACAACCTTGCAAATGGTAAATCTGTGTTTTATACTTACCACGAGGGGACTTGTAAAAAGGGACCTGATGAAGTTTGTAGCTTTCTGTGTGATTATGTAAACACCTGTGTACCGCCTGAAGTGAAAACTCTACATGTGTTCAGTGATGCCTGTGGCGGGCAAAATCGAAACCACCAGATTTCTATTGGGTCTCACCATGATTGGCCGGTTTGAAAAAATTCATCAGTACTTCCCAATAAGTGGACATAGCTTTTTACCGTGTGATAGAGATTTTGCCATTGTCTAGAGAACTGTGCGACGCCAAGATCGAATATACACACCTTTACAGTATGATACCCTCATTCAAAATGCAGAGAAAAAAATCACCATTTGAAGTGAGGTCTGTCAAAACTGAGCAGATAGTCAGCTACAAGGAATGGTGGCCCTCAATATTCAAGAAGTATACAAAGAGTCTCCATCATCGATCTGATTTCCAGATCAGTCAATACAGACATCTCATATACAGGAGAGATCAGAAAGGGTTTGTTGAAGCATTCAAATTCCTAAATGGATTGAATAGTGATATTTTTCAACTATACAAACATTGTGGTGACCTGATGCTACCAGTAGACCGTGCCTACGATCATAAAGTTCCCATCGACCAGAAGTAGATAATGGATGTGGAAAAGATAATGCAGTATATTCCACATGAACATAAAGAATTCTACAACACAATATTGCAATGGTCAGCAGAAAATGACACAGAAGATATTGACTAAATGTATGAGGACAGTTTACGAGGGAGACATTATTCAAACTTAGTCACTCTCTTTTCTTGTTTATTATTTACATGTATATGGTGATTTTTGCTCTTGTCTACCTTTATATGCATAAGTATTTCTGAATGTAATTCTGCTAAAAAAAAATCAATTTTTCCTTGGAATAAACTTCAAATTAACAAAAATATTTGAAAAATACTTCATTCAGCAATCAGTGAGATGCAAAAGGAAAATATTCCATGCTCTTTGGACGTAAATTACAAGGTCATGGAGAACATTACATGATATTGAACCAGTGGAAAATATTAACCTCAATTAGTACTATAAACCACCAATAGTAACTTTTTCTCTCCCACTTACCGTTTCCATTTTATAACGTTTTTTTCGTTTCCTGAAAAACTATGTTACATGGAATGTTTCCTTTCTGCATCTCACCAATTCATATATGTTTTTCTGTATCTCATGGTATATTTAAGTGCTATACTTTGATTGCCGATGGTCAATTCCAGTGGCGTAGCTAGGTCAACAAGGGCCCCGGTGCAAAAAATTTATTTTGGGCCCTCAGGCCAGATGGGCGACATTTTCTTTTCTTTTTGTTGCTTAAAAAAAAAAATGGTCGCCAGTTTGCCGTGAAAGCGCGTGGGCCCTCTGAACTACGCTTGGGGGCCCCCAGATGTGCACGTGGGGGCCCGCTGAGGTATGCTTGGGGGCCCCCTGAGCGTAGGGGCCCCGGTGCACTGCACCGCCTAGCACCATAGTAGCTACGCCCCTGATTTTAATTCTAATTACGAAGTGTTTTCCCCCCTTTTTTCTTTATAATTTCTTTATTATTACTTGCTTCTCATCGGAAACCACAGACGCTAACTACTCTAAACAAACTACTGCAATTTGTAACAAACTTTAGACTTTCAATGATAACTTTTTATTTTACAATTCTTAATAGCAATTCTTTGTTTTTAGATATTCTTTAACCAAGCGATAATTACTTTTCTCGTTTCAATGTTCTATTAAACAAACAAATTTTAGAGTTAATTTCACTGATTTTAAATTTAACTTTTTACTGTTCAAAATTTTTATAACTGCTCTTCTTTCTGCAATGTGATCGTCGATTGCTGCTGTTACCCCGTGAATTAAATCTGGAATTTTGTACTTGCCAATCTGCGAAACTGCTGTCGTCGGAAGTTGCTCACCACTGTTGACTGCAGCGACGTTATAGAAATCAGAAGATTTCCAGGCGTCCCGGATGCTATGTTAATTAGCAATTAACATCCGTAATTGGTATCATCATACCACTGAATCATCCTCTGCAGGTTAGCCAAGTGTAATACTCCTCAGGGTAGCCAAGTGTAATCTATCACTGCTATCTTCACTATCCTGGCAGTGTTAAGCCAAGTGTAATACTCCTCACAATTATTATTTCGTATTACCAATTAAAGGTCCACAGGTTTGTTGACGGTTCGGCCCTTATACCATCATTTCACCCAAGCACGCGGACTGAGGAGCTACTTATCTTCATTTTAAAGGTTCTTATTATACAAATAATAAGAAGACGTTTAACTTCGTGCAATCAATAAGTTTCCATTTTATTGATCAAAGTCCATTTGTTATTCTGAACAACTTTATAAAACCACAAAATGAAAACACACTCTTTCGTATATTAAGAACAATCACGGACTCAGCAGGCTCAATACAAAATTACTAGACCGTCGCCACAATCTTGGCGCGCAACAACTCGCGCCGCTCGCGGCCCGACACTCTCGCACACACCCTTCTCACACTCTCCCAAAAAACCAAAGATATTAATGTCACTTATATTACCCCTGTTTACAAACTTGGTACCGTCTGTGGTCTCCGTGAGCAAATACACTTGCTTACAATTCATATTATACATTCATTTCAATACTACAAAATATACTTATAAATACATATATATTTCCGGGGCTAGTGGATATGCTACAAACTGAACCCTTTAGCGTCTTTGAGAGGATAGATCCATGTTCTAACTTTGTAACTGAAAAACCCCTGAGCTAGCGGCGTAATTTGCCAGAACTAGTTATTTTCGAATGATATATTGTTCATTCGTGGTGCCCATGATTTTTTTGATATGTAAAGTCTCAGTATTATGATACCTATGTCTGAGGTCGTCATAACTTGTATTGTACATTGTTTCCAAGTATCATTCTTACTTATAATCGCCAATGATAACTAAATAAATGTCATATTGTGACAGTTTTCCTATGTTCCAACTAACATCGAGATTCTTGCAAAATCTAAATATTTTCACTCCTTCATAAAATTAAAAATCCCCTTTATTAATCATAAAGGAATGAAAGATAAACAGTAGTAATATGGGATCGTTTTCCAAATACAATTAAGGATGGTATCGACGCTCATATCACAAAGAGGGTGGAAGTGAATTAAACTGCTCAAAAATCAAAGGAAGCCCGGAAGTCACAGAACAGGAGATAGTGAAGACCTATGAAGCTTATCCAGTATAACGATCGAAAATACAGTGCTTAAGGCATTTAACGCTTTCAGTTAAAATTCGTTTTTTGAAAAACTCTGAGAAAAATTTTGATTTGACGTATAAAGAGCCGGCAGTAATATACATTGCTACTTGACTGTGGAAATATTTTGACAGAACAGACGTTGTGAAGAGATAAGCAGCACAGATGTAATAATTCCTCGGTGATGAGAGGTGAAACGCATACAGCAATATACAATTAAAAAGCAGATGCGGGAGAAATGGCCAGTAACAAAATTGCATTCAAATACACTACGGTTGCGACAAAAATAAGACACAATAAGGATAAAGTTCGTAACACCGAATTTAAAAATTCATTCATTATTGATAATATATACGTCATACCAGTTTTAACAAGATGTGTGGAGCTTGAGTTGGGGTCACTAGAAACAAATACTACAGGTATTGTAAAACAAGTGGAGATTCTGAAGCGGGGAAAGCAACGGGTATTGATGGTACTGCAATAAAGACAATTCTCAGAGTGTGTGGTGGTTAAACCTGATATATACACAACAAATGGTGGGTCGCAACACGCCAACGGGTCATGAAATAAGCAATAACCGAATCGCGGCGCCTACGCCTTAGAACAGGGGTGACCAACCCGCCGGCCGCATGCGGTGTGCCTTGAACATTTTTCATGCCCACGAGATTCACCACTCATTTACAAAATACATTTATTTCATAATGGCTAAAAACCAATGTTATTAAGAAATACACTACTTGTGCATTCATATATTCATAAATAAACTCTAGAAATTATGATGAAAATATATCTTTGATTTTAAAATGATATTCTTGCGAATTTATAATTTAAATGCGGCTCGCGGAGTTACAATGTATTTCCAAAGTGGCTCGCAAAATCATTTGGGTTGGCCACCCCTGCCTTAGAATCTATCGATTTGTTATGCTTGGAGAAGAATCTGATGGACTGTTTTCCACCAATCAACAGCGAAAACAAATCGGTAAGGACTCCATTTACGCAAAATCTGAGTCAGAATTGCCGGATTCAGTTTCTGAGTCTATAATTGAACTGTCGTGTGACACATCACTCAGCGACATTTAGGAGGGAACACCACTGATAGAGTTTTGGTTAACAAGTCGCATGGGGTATTGTTCTCAGCATGAAAAGTTGTAAAATTCCGATGGCTTTTGTCACGAACTATAAGTGTGAAACCAGATTTCCAATACTGGTTTTTCTAAATCAATAAATATACAAACAGACTGGAAGTCGAACCGACACCAGAATTAAGTTTTCATCCTTTCTTACAAAATGTAATTTTTTAGTTAGCAACAAGGGCGTAGCCAGGTACGGGCAGGGGGGGGCAGCTGCCCCCCTCCCCCTAGCCGGACGCGGGTATAAGCTCGATCGGAGTTCAACCGAACCGAAAAGTAAATAATGTTAAGCAACTTTCAAAAATTATTCGGTTCACGCGATTTAAACCTGCTTGCTACTGCTATCTGCGGAAAACTGACGTTAACGAGGGCGAGGCGTAACAACGCGCCACGCACGGTGCGGCTGCCGACTCTTAAGCTGCGTATGTGCGGTTGCCGCGCGAGCCATGTTCGAGCGCGCCAAACCGGTTATTTGCCGCGCGAACCATTTCTGTTGACAGAGCGGCTGCCGCGCGTGGCAACGCAACCCAGCCCGGATTGCGCGGCAAACTATTCAGGCACTGTCTTTTCGTGAAGCCACCGTGGACATTTCACGTGTACGACTAGCTGAAACTTTGACTGTGATGCATAACACTGTATGCTAGGAAACCTAAACGAAAAGTGATTTGGTGGATATGGAAATTGTATTTTAATAGAATACAGTATGGTGATAAACTCATGGAAGACACGAGAAATTAAGCCATCGAGGATACAAATAAACAAATTTTACTAGAATTATAACGGCAGAGTTCCCAAAATCATTACTTGAGCCAGTGAACACACAATTTCAGCAGGCGGTTTCAATTACTGAAAGACGCTGTGACTACAAGATTTCTAGCAATTGGAGAATCGTGTACTACTAGCCTGTAACTCCATATTCGAGTGTCAAAATAATCATTTTCTTGAACAGATCCAGATGTTCTTGACGTTTTATGTGATGCTCTGGAAGATTGGGCATAGATAAGGAAATAGCACCAATTTTTTATTGCTATTCAATTTTCTGTTGTCATTTTTAACGAGAACTTACTCCTTACTTAGGTAAAATGTATTGAGTTAATCATATCATTTGGCGATTCTATCGATTCGTTTATTGGGTGGTGGTGACGGAGGTGATACCATAAGAGTCTGATTAGGCTGCACATTTGCTAATACACAAAATGTTTATGGCACCGTACAGTTGTATTAAAAGGCGACAGTTTTCGTTATCCATTGTAACATACTTTCGCTGTGCTGCGTGAGCCAACTCGAACAAAGGCACCTCCTTCTTAACTGTGCGCGAGCTAAAGGAGTGAGGGGCTTTTGCCGTGTGCCTAAATACCGGTAGACTAGGCTGACTTGTCGTCGTTTGGGGGCGTCCATTAATTACGTGAGATGGACTCCCCTACCTCTCTGGTTGAGACCCCTTCCTCTAAAATGACATGATATTTTGACGGAGGAACACCCTCCACCTACTAATCGACCTCGAAACTTTTCGTGAATTTTTTTTTTTTTTTTAGATCTCATGCTTCTAAGGGCAGTTACACTCCCTCCCCCAAGGTCGGCTTTTGGATGAAATACCCCGCCTAAAGTCGACTTTCGCGTCATCTGTAGACCTACTCCCCCTCTCCCTTGATGAGGTTTCGTAAGATTTCTCCGGACTCCCTCCCATTTCACCTCACGTAATTAATGGACGCCCCCTTTATACTGTGACATCGCAGGAGCGTGCGCTATTATTTTTTTTTTTATAACAATGAATATAAGGAAGTTTTTTTAAAAAAGTAATTAATTTGTATTTACCGTAAGGCTAACGACGGCTTTTAAGTAGTATTACATACAGTACCTACAAAAAGTACGACTTTTATTTAATAACTATAGTTAGCTGTATTCGTTTGTATTTTATTTTATTTTTATTACCATTAAGCGATTGTGAAAACGTCGATAGTACAAGAGGTATTTTGTGATAAAATATTTATTATTGGAATTTACAGTATATATGTCCTAGGTGCCCGGATTAGAGTTGGGCTGGCCCAATGGTCTAGCACTGATATGATAATAAGAAAACTGTAAGGGTTTTCCACATAAGGTCGTCCTAGACGACCATAACCATATTTTCCCCTCAAAGCGCAAATGAAAAGAGTCTCCAAAACAAGCCCAACCCAATACAAAGTGACACATAGCAGTAGAGCTACCAAGGTAGTGGGACAAGCACAAACACGCCGTTGAAGAAGCGACACAAAAAAAGGTCAAATTGTTTCATTCATTCTGTGGTCGTATCTATACTGCTACATACGGTGTTCAGCTCACACGTCCAGCTTGATATTAACTTCAGTCTTATGAATTAACAGCAATGCTGTTGGAGAGAGGTGCTGAAACGGTGCTGGGTACCTTTCCGAAAATTACAACTTTTCTGCGGATGCTAAAGCCACTAATTTGAAGTGAAAATTAAATCATGATTACTTGCAGACTTACCTGCCTCTACTATTATATTTTAATTAATTTGCTACTCGAATTTTCTGTCACTTTAAAAATATCCATGAATACTGCAAATACATGTTTCATCACGTTATCATCAATCAGCAGCTAACGATGCTAAGAACTTATCGAAAAAATAAAATACTGGTTGCTGTTATGACGAATACCGCTCACCGGAAGGAAGTAGAAGATAATCCACAAATTGTGTCATCTGTAATATCTTCCATTATTTTCTGTGGTACGCCATACAAATGACTTGCGTTTGAGAAATAAAGAGCAACATAAAGGTGTTCTTGAAGACCTGCTGAAACTAAGAAGCGTTTTAGTTTTGAAACAGCATATTAAAAAAGTTGAGAAAATTGTTATTTATAATCTCCCCACAGATTAAAAACGAAATCACTGACCTAGGCGGCTTGGTCAATAAAAGTGAAATTATGCAGACCGCAAAGAAGGCTTATGCTTATATTGTACTGGCAGATGAGGCGTGTGGCATAGCTGGGAAGAACAGCTTTCCATAAAAATCAGTTTTTATGATAAAAATTCAATCCGCAAAAATTTCTGTGATTCGTAGATCTAATGGCGTTGAATGACAAATTATAGCATCAGAAATTGATAGGTTTTAAGAAAATGAAGGACATGGACCTGACAGGTGCGTTAGGCAATTATATGAAGTGTGTTAATTGGTGGGATTCAAATTTTTTTTAAAAGAGGAAATATAAAAAAGCCTTTATTTTCATTGTACAAGCCACAGACTTAACCTGGTTCAAATAATTTAAATCAAATTACAGAAATACCAAACACAATTAACACCATAGAGTACATCATAACTTTTTATGGGAAACCTTTTTACGGAGAAAGTACATGCCAAATATATCAGCTTTATATGAGACCCACTGTTCTCACAAATATACGTGTTTTGCTATTTTTAAGGAGCATTTTGAAGACATTGTTAATGGACTTTCGAATGTTTTTAGAGAAGGGAATGATGCGGCGAGGAAAAGTACTTAGCTGTTACAATACGCTGCTACTAAATCGGCCTTCATTATAAGCATTGTATTGAATACTCAGGATTATCGGTACCTGTTGCCACTGCGTTACAATCAAAGATGATCGACATGTATACATGTATTGATCATATTAATACAGTAATAATCTATCATAAAAGATCATCGCAACAACGCGGACACGAAGAGCTAAAGTATTTTAAACACATCTACCACAAATGCAGCTGCCATTGGAACCGATATGAAAGTGGGCGCATTCTATCTGTCCAATAACGTCGTTCCAATAACCCTGCTGAGTTTCTATACGATTTTTGAAAGGGATCTATTTTCATACCTTATTTAAATTCCTTGATAGTGTTTTGGGATTATACATTGTACTTTTACGTGTTTTGTTTTAAAGCTAACGCTAGTTATTTAGTAAATAATCAATTATAGGAAGTATTCAGTTTTAGATCACATTACATGCCTTACAGTAAATCATGTCAGTTTGAAAAATAATCTATGTATCTAACAAGCACTTTATTTGCAAAGAATTATCTATTTAGCTAGCAGCCGAGAAAGCCCTTTCCATTTACTCATTCGTTGGTTTGATTGAAATGACCATAAATACAAAACTTTTTGAAAATCTTAACAACTTTCTGCACTTTTTTTGAAATCATTATATCTGTGAATCACCTCTGTACGTGGATGATCCAGTGGTACGGTCACGCTTTGTGCTTCAGTTGTGGCTTCCAGGTCTTCGTGATCTACGTATGAGTCAAAGTTGTTTCTGTGCGCTCAATTTGTGTCCGTTTTTTTGGGTGGGGGAGGAGTATAAAATGTCGACAACTGCCAATTGTGTGCTGTGTGAAAAGTACAATTGCAGGTACCAAGGCAGGACGTTTTCCATGACACTTGTTCCGACAGATCTTTTGCCGATAACATAAGATTCAACAGCAACACCAATGCTAGTCAGTCGTTTTTTGACCAGACTGATGCAATGCTCCGTGGTGCACGAACCCTGCATTCTAAGCAAACTGATATTAAAATTTGTTTCTTTGCTGTGAACGTAATGTAGGTGATTTTTTTTGGAACGTCCACTCATCAAACATTCAACGAAAATCTTTTCCATTGCTTGAAACATTCAAACTGAACAATTATGTCAACTTTTAAGGTATTTGAAAACTTTGCTATCATAGATCTTATAGAATTAACAGAATTAGGAAATTGAAATCCACTTTTTGAAAAGAAATATCTCAAATACAATGAAGTATAGTTTATGACAAAAACGTTTTAACACATCATCTATTCACTAGATTTTTAAATAGCTATCAATAGTTGTAACCTTCTTTTTGTATTGATTCTACTTCCTCCTCAGAGACAACTCTAATTGTATGTTTTTTGTGTGTACGATCTGGGAGCTAGTTTTGCAATTGGATGACATAACTCAAATTACAGTAATGCAGACAACAAAAACCAACTGGAGTAATTATTATTATTTTTTTTTTAAAGTGAATGTATATACTTATGTTGACGGACGACATAAACATACATAATTTGCCGTGAGTCAAATGTCAACTTGACGGGTACAGGTGAACGGGGCGCCACTACCTGTAGAGAACGAGTTGGACTGGAAAGACAAGGTGACGAAGACTGAAACATGTTTTCACCCCATTTTATGCATTGCGGATCCGCTTAATTAGGTACTGGATCCGCCAGACTACCAAATGATGCGGGATCCCGCATTGCTGGATTGCAATCCATTGCTACATCCCTGCTAAAGTTTAAGTAAGTTATTGTTTGATTTTTTTTTAATATTCATTAAGTTTCTGCCAATGCTACAACTTAAAATTCTTTGATTATGAAGTAACACTACGGTATAAACTATGGAAGGACAAGGGTATGACAACAGAAAATATTAGAGAACTAGACCTTACTAAAGAGTTAAATGAGACGGAAATATCCTGGAGAACCATCTAAAGTGTTTGTGTATACAGAAAACTTTTACAAGAAAACTGTGATAAAATTTCTGTTAAGTAGCTCGAAAATTATTATTAGTGTAATTAAATAAATATTAATTAATTATAATTTAATTAATTAATTAAAATATCATAAAATTAATTAATAAATAAAATATATATGTATTACATTAATCAGCGTTTTTGTAGCATGCATATTATCAGGTTTCTCTTGCCTGCCTCCCCCTGAACAAAATCCTGGCTACGCCCTTGGTTAGCAAGAAATAACTTCGCACTTCTCGTTCATAATCGTATCTTAATCCAGTTTTTTGGTAATAATTTCAAATAAGACTTATAAGTAATTATTAAAGTACAAGAAAATTATGTTTGTTTATTAATTCTATAGTCAGAAAGGTACATATTTACAAAGCAACAAACATCAAATTATATTGGACTAAAACTTGGCTACTTCCAATGCATTTAACGAGACCTCATATGTCTTCCGTGCAGGAGTTTGGACTCAGTCCACACTGGAGCATATATTGAACAGTCCGATGTTGTCCGTAGTCATACTCAGCATAGCCCCGCTTTACTAGTTCAACCTTGCATTCGCCCATCCCTGATATCAACCTATTGACAGACATCCATATCATAGCCCGGTGGTAAAGTTTCAGTCACTTTTTCCCTCGCAGGGGGGTTGTGGGTCTTTGCTTCCAACAATTGTAACGTGGCTTTCTCAGTTTTGTTGTAACCGTCTCGAAATAAGCGGTAAGAATGCCTTTCGTCAGCATTTATTTAACACGGCAGAGAAGGCGAAGTACTGTGCGACCCTTGTAAAAACAATTGGCTGGTACGTCATGGGGCGCAGTTGTACACGTTGTTTGAGGAGCAGGCCTTGGCTTCTTGGCATTCTCCACAATAGAATGCTGTTGCTCCACATGGCTTGGTAGTGCTGATACTGGCAAAGTTGACAGCCAGCTAATCGCTGTTATGAGAACATGAGTGATGCCATTAGGTCTACCCCAGTATCCTGCACTTTCCAACATTCATCCACCACATTTGAGGAGAAAATCAATACTGTTTAAAGAATTGGGAAGAGTGGAGGAAAACAACATGATTCCTCTGTATAGCGATCTTCTTCAGCTGCCTCGCACACGACTAAGGTCAAGGAAACCTGCATATATGGAAGCAGTCAACATTAGAAATAAGAACTTGTATGAAGAGTGGAGAAAAGAGTGGGAAGCCAACAGACAACACAATTGTGGACTTGTAAAAGATCAGACGACCTGTGTTCCAGGGTTTGACTTGCCTAGGCGGCTTTGGTGTCAACAAAATAGATTTCACACAGGACACGGAGTGTGCAATGCAACCGCACATAAGTGGGGTCTCCGTGAAGATGCGTTGTGTGACTGTGGTGGTATCCAAACCACTGACCACATTGTGATGGACTGTCCAGCAAGAAGATTATCTGGAGGCCTTCTCACACTGCATCAAGTTACTCAAGCTGCTTGAATCCCTAGATACAGTCATCTGATTAACATGTATTTCTTTTTGTATTTGGCATACGATCTTCTCTTCGTTTCATGTCGATGACAGCATCAGATATGTGGTAGCTTTTCCCCAAATGCGATGGCTTTGTCAGTAGCTGATTGGAGGTCAAATTGGGATACATTCATTCCGATTTGTGGACATGACAACAGATGTGCCATGGTTTCTCTCTCTCCACACGAACATGTGGTATCTGGCTGTTCTCCCAGGTATCCCCAAGTGGCAAGAGTATCTTTGCAACGGCCATCTCCAACTCGAAGCTGGTTTAACGACTTCTGTATGGGCCATGGTTGTTCAGACCCAAGTGGTAGATCCTCTTTTGGCTTGTTCCACTCCAAATCATGTTGCACTCTCTTCTTACAAGCCCGTATTCTTTCATTGCTTGGAGCACCATTTGGTGGCTTTGAAGTCTACATGAAGCTTGATCGGGACTTTAGTCTCGATGGCGCTGGTGTACAGCCATGTAGGGGGTGTCGGGCGTCTTCGTTCACTTTAAGCCTTGCCACGCTGGTGGCAACTTCCCGTCGTATGTCTCCATACGATAATAATAATAATAGTCGCTTTTTTCTATCCCGAGGAGACGTGAGGTGGCTTTCTCGGTATTGTTGTAACCATCTTGAAATAGCCTGTAAGAATCCTAAAACTTACCAGGTTACAGGAAATAAAAGTTTCAGAAACACTGGTGTAACTTATTACATACTGTGGGGACGTTTAATATCGCATCGCACAGTTCTTCGCTGTGCTTGTGGTCGTGGTCAATGGTCACTCGTCAGAGATAATAAACCAGGCAGCACTTTTAGAGTGTTTTGTAGTAGCATACTTTAGCACTGTGATCCAATTTGCAGGTTCTGTATTTTTCATTCTCATAAGTGACGTGAAACAATTAAATCAATTAATATTTCTATATCAACAGTAGACAATCAACGTAAAATAAATGGACTTCTTATCTTTAAATTATTGATTTAATGCCACTTCTAAGGATATGTCCAGATAGACGTTTCTGTGTCGTGTTGGTCCATGAGAAGGGTGTAAAGGTAACACTTTGTAATTCGTTCTCAAGCCACCATTACTTTGTTTTATATCCTTCGAAATTTTGTCTGTTTGAACCATTAACACCGTGACATTAAGGTCCCACTTGCTGTGGCAGGAGCCAATCACCATTCAATTAGAGCGGACGGCTCGAATTTCGCGTCCGCGTGGGGATTTGCATTTAAACGAGGCGACGTGCTGCAGGTGTTTGGGTCGCGGGCGGCAGTTCTAATTACCGTTTTTGTGGCGGAGCTGTGAGTCAGCAGAAACGCCCCTGTCTCAGTACCGATGCGCTGCGCCGATAGGGACCGACGGCTCCCTTTCTCCCGGCCCGCCGATGGCAATTATACGTGGCGCCCGCCCTCGTATAATGAACATCTCCGGGAGTGTTTGTGAAAGTGTTTTATCTTTCTGCTAGCATCTTACCGCCGGTGTAATTGGTTGTCAGACGGTCCCCATCCGTCTCTGCGACGAGAATAAAGTTGGAGGCAGATGAAATCCTGAGCCGTCGCGTCCCGTTCCGTCACACACTGGACACTAGTAGGGATCCATCTCCACGACAGTGTCATGGACAAGTCGTAGAGACTATAAACTTCTTAAATATATGCATACTTCAGATAGTAATAATACGCACTGGCTCCGATCGAATACAATACGTATTTGTCGTTGGGTCCAGGTTACAAAAACTGATTCCATTCTTGCTGGTAGTATGATTCAATTCTTCCTGATAGTATCCTTTGACTGTAACCTGAGAATATAACTCGGTTGTGGTTTAGAGGACACCACTCCGTCGACGATTAAAATAACTCATCCCATCCAATCAGCAACTTGGCAGCACTGCCAGACTTAATGAAAACATCAGGTTTGAGATCCACGTAGCGCAACAATGAAAATATAAATATTGTATATGACAATCCAGTAAAGACACACCGATCATGACAACCTACATAATGTGGATGGAGATACAGCACCGCTGAAAGAACTTCCCAATACTCCGGGAAGGACGTAATCCTGCAGATTATATCATGGTAACGATACCCGGAATGGGCACAATATGGGAATCTAATTAAAAAAGATAAGGTTCGAAATACCTTTTAACTTCAAGTAATACACTGAATTATTAATAATTCCTTTAGTTGATGCTCTGGTTTGTTATTTGTTTCACAATAATAAGATTGAGTTTGTAGATCACGAAGATTACATAAATAAAAAAGTAGAAAAAAAGGTAAATTTCATATGTAAATTAAGAAAAGTGTTATCTAAATCGGGTAAAGAGCTATTGTTTAAAGCTCCCTCACATAAAATACTTCTCCATCATTGCGCTCTGTTGCACAAACTATTTCATATGAGATAAGACTAGTTTTAATTTTATTATCCCCAATTATTATAGTTAATAGATATAATTTATATTATATACATTTATATCAATATAATAGATGATTTTTATTATGTATATTTCCTTTATTTTTGGTTAGTTTCGGTTCTTGTTTAGCAGAAACTAACCGAACTCCTTTTGATTATTAATCATGGCGAGCAAAAGAGAAATTATGAAGTTGAAAAGTAATTTTAATAAGGGAATAAGTGCAGTTCTAATTAAAAAACGAACTGAAAAAGTCAGTAAAGGACTTAGGATATCTGTACATTGAACAGGAAATAATTAGTGATGTATTGGCTTTTGTATATAGGTACGAAAGTGGATTGTTACCAAGGTATGTGTCTAGACTAGAGCAAAAGAATAATTATGTACATAATTAGAAGACAAGGCAGGCAAATCGTTTCCATCCGACTTATAATGGAAATAATAAAGCACAAAAAATAATGTTGCACAATGGTTTAACAATGTATAACAAATTACTGCAAGAAATAAAAAGGACCAGAACTTGAAAGTATTAGAGAAACTGGCTAGAAAATGGCTCGAGGAGAGAAAAAGCAATAAATAAAAGGATTAAATGAAATTAACAACTTGTTTTCATTTTCGTTTTTTTTTTTTTTTTTTTTTTATATATATACTAGACAGTATACCAATTGTGGTGTATTTATATTTGAAAACAAATATATAAAATAAAATATAGTAATTCACAATAGCACGTATTACAACATGGTCTGACGTTCATCTATGCACAATTTTCAGTTATCCTGCAATTTACTGCATGCACACATAACAATATCCGGCCTTTTCAAGCATCTATTTGTGTATTGAAGTCGATTGTAGGATTTTTGAACAGTTAATTTAAACTGTTGTAAAATATTTGGGTATTTTTGTATGAATAAATTACTTCAATAAGTTATTTGTTTGTTCTTGATCATTTTCTGAGGCTTATTTTATGTGGAACAATCCAGCACCTGTATCACCAAAACGAACGGAAATCAGAAAAATGTTCATACGAACTTTTTACTCAATATTGTTCATACTACAACCTCCTTCAATAGTTACCATTTCTCCTGAATCCAGTATAAATTGAAGCAGGGCAGAATACCTCATTTCCTTTCTATCGCTGTCAGTTACGACGTTACAAAACAAAGCCTTCGTTTTAAAATGGTAGGAGGATTTGATAAGAATGAGAACCGTACTAACGCCATTTCAACAGTCCCAAATGTTTCACGAGATGTACCTGGTAATGTACACTGAGGCAATTATGCTTCTTCTTTTCTTCCTACTATTAGATCATGATCTTCAGTTTTTTTTTACAGTCTTCCATTAATGGCGGGATGTGGAGATGTGTCAGAGAAGTGAAGTAATTTGGTCTAACAGTTGTTTGAAGATGGTAGTTGTGTTTGTTTTAAGACATTGCATCCAATGAATTCTCTTCTCAGAAGTAATCTCTAATACAAAATAGCTGTTACTACACGTTTAGAGAAGATACTTATTACTGTTAAAACTTTGCTCTTTACTCATTTTTAATCACTGTTTGTGCTCGATTTAAAGTTAGAACTCGCAAAGGACAAATTTGAAGGGCTGGGGAAAATACGCTCAAAGAAGTTATGATAAAATAATAATAATAGGAAAGGATAGGCAATAAGATCTTTAATTACTACCTAAAAAAAAATAAACCATGGCGGCGTGAAACGAGTTCTCACGCTTCCACGGCCGTCTTTGCCAATGATTATTAGATTTTCGGAGTATGCCGCGTTGTTTATTTGATAACCTAAGCTTTCGGCTGCCATTCTACAGCGTTCGTCAGAGATACTATTTGCGCTGTCATAACATTTTGACGTGCTTGGCACTCGTTGCTACGTCAACGTATGTAGTATCCGTAACAAAGGCTGTAGAATGGCAGTCGAAAGTTTATATTACTAAATAAACGTACCCCGAAAATCTAGTAATCATTAACAAGAAGGCGTGGTTCACCGAGGTACAGAAAGATTTGTAAGGATTGGGGATAATACAGGAAATCATAGGCATAAATGTATTCCTCTCAACGAGAAACTCCAACAGCTCACTAGTTTCCAAGAAATTCTGGAGCTACAAACTGGCAAAACGTGGACTATTTTTTTATTTTTATTTTTTATTTCGTATGGCAGAAGAAATACAAAAACAGTAACTACATTAGCTTACAATAAATATAACTATTTCTACAGACTGATGTCTAACGATTGCAGCCATTCAATTTCTTCTGTTGTTGCTTCGTGAATCTGATGCATTGTACCACTGCCTGAGAGGGCATTCCATGGCGATGTGGTGAATGGTTTGCTCATAGTTACCGCAGTCACAAGAAGGATTCTCTATCATTTCCCACTTGTACAACCAGTAGTTGCATCTACCGTGGCCTGTTCTCAATCGGTTCAGTGCCGTCCAGGTTTTCCTAGGAAGGTTGAATCCAGAAGGTTGTCGTGTAGGGTCTTGGATTAGCGCCTGTTTGTCGGGGTTGGAATCTGTCCACTCAGCGCACCATGCTTCGCCTATGTTGAAATTATTTTGGACCAACTCTTGACCAAACTTCCATGTTGAATATCTACATTTTAGTCTATTAGGAGCTTTGTGTGTGCAGTCCAGATGAATTGAAACTTGTGGATAACTTAAGCATTTCTGCCACTCCTTTTTTAATGCCACTTGTCTTCGGAGACTTGGTGGGGTGATGTTAGAGAGCACAGGCAGCCAGTCTGGAGGTGTAGATTTAACAGTTCCAGATATTGTTCTCATTGTGTGGACTGAAGGATAGGGATGTTCAAAATATATCGATGTATCGATATATCGATATTTTTTCTAAATATAATCCATATTTATCGCCGATATTTTTATTTTCGATATATCGATATTTTATTTGGTGTACCGATTTTAAGCATCAATTCGATATTTTTTCTACGAACGCAATTCAGTATCCAATTTAATCGTAACATGTATATAGGATAAATATACGTACATATCCAATTTTCTGAAAGAGTCTTAAAAAGTGAATTCGTTGAAATATAACAACTTCATCAGCGGTTGAGAGGTTAAAAAAAGCTGTTTAATTTTAACAACTTTACGTCAACGTCATTTTTATGTTAGCATGTAAGCAGTTATTTTATCTTTGTAGTTGAAATATTCTCTTTTCAACTGTTTTTTTCTTTTAAATTTACGAATAACAATTAATGGGTTGATGAACCACAAGTCATTATGAATGACCTTTAATTCATTTAAATGTCTACAGTCAAAACTCCTTAATCGCAAGGAATATATTCCGTAAATACGTCACAAATACGAAAATCTTATCATGAATACGGAAACCTTGAATATGGAATGGTAGTTTATATAGGATTATAGGAAATACGTTCCAAGTACTGTATACAGAAAAATTTTGATGTAATGGAGTGAATGTCGCACTTTGAACTTAATAAACCAATTTTGGATTGCTTTAAATCCTCTATCCTAATGTTCACTGTAATGCTCTTTAAAATATGCATAAAGACAAATAGCTTTCACGTGTATTACAGCCCCACTAAAGAATACTTTCTTGTGATTGCTGTCGTGAGAGCGGTTTTTAGTTTTTCAATTACTGTAACACCAATAGTTTTTACTGATAGTAAGATCCACTTCGAACGCCTCTCCCGTGTCCGGTCGTAGGCGATTACCATGGGTGATGTATATCCCTCCAGAGAAAGTCCTAAGACGATGAACTGGGGTGGTTTCCCGTTTCACCGAGCATGGTGGTGTAACGGTTAGCGTTCTGTCCTCGCATTCGGGAGGAGGGCGGTGTAAAGGCCAAATATTATTATGGGTATGAGTATAAATGTTGTAAGATTGATTCGTGAACATTCGAGAGAGCTGCTCTACTTAGCGCTCAGCCGTAGCGACCTCAGTTGCTGAGTCGCGAATTCCATACACATGCCGCGGAGCAATGCCCTGGCTAGCGTCAGTAACGTGATAGTATATAAAGGGAGACGTCATCTTGTCTCGCTCTCTGCAGTTCAGTTGACCAACGAGACTGGCACGATGTAGCAAGGTAATAGTTGCTAGTCGGTCTGCTGCCGCTTGGCAGTTAGACTTAGTCTGTTCTAGTCTTCTTGTAGTATTAGTATTTCATTCTGTTATATAGCTCGACTGTCTTTAAGTTCCAGAATCATTACGCATTCCTAAATTCATAGTTTAACTTGTACCTTGAGTCTCGTGCATCATTGTTTTCTAATGTTCGCGTTGGGTATTCATAATCTTAACATTTATCATTGGTTCCAAATCATGCCATAGTTAAATCATTATCACACGTCTGAAGGAGACTTAGTTCAATTACTGTCGATACCATATTGGTACATCTGGGACCTACTGCGCGTGTTATACCTCCCATCATAACTTAGTTGGAAATGCGGACGCATGTATTATGTTCGGTATCTAAAGAATAAATACTCTCATTCAATCCATTCTTCTGGTGTTCCCAAATCATTTATCAGTCGTTAGAGTAGTTACCCAGTTGTTTCAGATATAATATATATGATGCGAGTAATACTGTATGTCCCTAAGGTAAGAAGTACATGTTTTATCTAAGAATAATGTTAACTTCATCGATTACTAATTAACGCAGTTGGCGAATCTGCTTCACTAAACTCGCCTGGTGTCAGACTGACAATTCGATATAATTCTATATTAATCCGCCCACTTGATAGTTGCTCAATGTAGGCCCTAATAATATCACAAAATGCCCACAAAGTGTAAGACCCCTACAACCACGGCTAATCCTTTACAGCGGGTCGAAACCCCGACCGAGCATCCATATTTGGGTTTTCCATGGTTTCCCAAATCACTCCAGGCAAATTCCGGGATGCTTCCTCCTAAAGGCCATTGCCGAATTCCTTCCCATTCCTTGTCCCACATCCTTTCCCGTCTCTAAAGACCTCGCTGTTAAGAGACGTTATGCAGTTAAAAAAAATTCCCGTTTCCTTCCTCAGTGTGACAGTGTTCCTAAGTGTGTATGACAGTGACACTGTGTGGTTCAGTCTACAGTGTTTTGGATGAGAGATGAAAGAAGGGAGAGGGTGGAAGCCGGTGTCTGCATGTTCAGGCCTACTTTTGCGAAACATTCTAAAGGGGGTGCCAAGGTTAACATTCACATCCGACGGATGAATCACCATCAACAACATCGTATGCCCTCGCACCATACGCACTGCAGAGAGGTTTGGTGATTAGAAATTGCACCTTACTGGTCAAGCCTTGATGATAAAAATCGTTGATGGAGTGTTAAGTGAAAATAATTCGTTTGCAGCACTCTGCTATCACGTAAAAAGTATTGTGACTTATTTTAAGCAGTCTGTCAATGCAATGGATCTATTAAGATCTGAACAAGAAGCATCTGGGAAATAAGAAGGTGAGGTGTTGACTTTGAGACAAGCTGTTAGCACCAGATGGAACTCCTGCTTTAATATGTTAGACCTATTTGTCAGACTCTCTGCTAATTGTAGTTAAAATCTTAGCTACAAAAAGTAGGTCAAATATAAACACGCCTGATGTGGTTGCAACTTCACAGCTTAATGTTATACGTGTCCTTCTTGGTCCTTTCAACGAAGCCACTGAAGAGGTTAGTGGTACAAAGTATGTGACTGCTAGCTTAGCCATTCCTGTTACAAATCTGATTCGACACGTAACGGAACAAGCTACTCCTTCGTCCACTTTAGGGTTCACGGTAAAAGAGGCTTTATTCCAAAGAATTCAAGAGAAATTAAGTCATTTTGAAAGAAATACGTTCCTTGTTGCAGCTACCATTTTGGACCCTCGTTTCAAACGTATACACTTCACTTCTCCAATCGGTGTGTTAAATGCGATATCTAGAATAAGTAATGATATTCGCTTGGAACTTAGACGACGAGGACAACGTTCTCCAGAAGTAAGGTCTGCAGCAGCAACACAAGATATCGCAGATAACACATCAATTTGGTCCGCACATGAAAAGCTATTATCCCTTAGCACTACTGTTATGCAAGAGGTTCCAAGCTCTGGCTCAGTTCCTAATGAACTTAAGCAGTATCTGGACCAACCATTAATAGACAGAAAATCAGACCCAGTAAAGTTTTGGGTGAATTGCCAGCACTCCAAGCCAGTGCTTTCGGAAATTGAGCTGAAATATCTTATATGTCAAGCTTCTTCTGTGTCGTCCGAAAGAGAGGCTTCTGCAGTCAACATAGCTGTACCGAACAACAGGAGTAGATTGACGGGGGAACACATAAAACAGAGAGTCCTTTTGATGTCCATATCAGACGAATACTGGTTTGATTGATTGAAAAATAAATTAAAAAAATAATAAAAATTTGTATAATTTCTATTTGTCCATTCAATTTTCAAAATTTTCTTAAATATTTTGATATATATATTATTATTTTTTTAGATAATTACTCCCTTTAGCCAAAAATATCGATATTTTTTTCCCGATATATTTCGATAGTTTGTAAATATCGTTTCGATATTAATCGATATATTTTTAAAAAAATGCCCATCCCTACTGAAGGATTCGAATACGGGATAATGCCTGAAAATTAAAACACGTTCTCAAGGGAAAGGAAATGGACATTAAAGTAGCGTGGGCTGTAAATGGGAGAAACATCACCGAATGAATAAAAAACTGAGATGGGTTATTTTTGTATCATCTTATTTGTAGCCGAACTATTTGAATTTTTAACAACAGAATAAGAGTAAACAGTCAGGTTATTTTGTAGTTTGCTTACTGAGTTTCAACTGCGAGAATTATTCTAATTAAATACTCCGAAAAACTATTAACAGAAACTTTACTAGTATCACGAAACATGTTAGTAAGTACGTGACAAAAATGTTTTTTTTTTATTATTATAATAGTATGTGAAACAAAGGTAATGAATAATCGTTGTTAGCTTTTGAAAGTACAGTTGATCACGAAACTTTAGAAGAACAATAAAAAAATGTCTGTTACATTTTCCTACTCCCCTTTAACGTCGACTGCCCGCCTCTCCGCTCCTCACTACCGACCCCCGTAATAACATTGCTAATGACTTTAGTGCTTTAAACTGCTTAACAACAAAAAAATGAGATGCTCACTTCTCTAGTCGTCATTTTTGGCGGGCTTTTAAACTAGTGCTATTATTAAGTAACTGGTATGGGACATACGTTTTGGATACAGTTCGGATACAGATGCGAAAAGGCTTCAGAAGAATGTTTGGAACGTGTCTGGAGGACACATATCATTCTGTTTAAGTGGCAGGAGGAATTTTCAGGGACATGTGGGATCGTTTTCCACATACAATTAACGATGGTATAGACGCTCATATCACAAAGGAGGTCGAAAAGCTGCTCTAAAACCAAAGAAAGCACGGAAGTCACAGAACAGGAGATAGTAAAGACCTATGAAACTTAACTATCAGAACGAACGAAAATGCGGTGCGTTAGGCATTTGACGATTTCAGTTAAAATTCGTTCTTTAAAAATCTCACAGAAAATCATAATAAATTTTGATTCGACGTATGAACATCTTACAGCCAACACTAACACACTTTGCTACATATACATATACAGGGTGTTACAAAAAGGTACGGCCAAACTTTCAGGAAACATTCCTCACACACAAACAAAGAAAATATGTTATGTGGACATGTGTCCGGAAACGCTTACTTTCCATGTTAGAGCTCATTTTATTACTTCTCTTCAAATCACATTAAACATGGAATGGAAACACACAGCAACAGAACGTACCAGCGTGACTTCAAACACTTCGTTACAGGAAATGTTCAAAATGTCCTCCGTTAGCGAGGATACATGCATCCACCCTCCGTCGCATGGAATCCCTGATGCGCTGATGCAGCCCTGGAGAATGGCGTATTGTATCACAGCCGTCCACAATACGAGCACGAAGAGTCTCTACATTTGGTACCAGGGTTGCGTAGACAAAGGCTTTCAAATGCCCCCATAAATGGAAGTCTAGAGAGTTGAGGTCAGGAGAGCGTGGGGGCCATGGAAGTACAGTACATACTAACGAAACCAAAATGAGCTCTAACATGGAAAGTAAGCGTTTCCGGACACATGTCCACATAACATATTTTCTTTGTTTGTGTGTGAGGAATGTTTCCTGAAAGTTTGGCCGTACCTTTTTGTAACACCCTGTATGTGCCAATACTTCGAGAGAAAAGGCATTGTGGAAACAGATGAGGTGTGTAGCACAGATGTAAACAATTCGTCGCTGATGAACGATGAAACGCTTACAGCAATAAACAAACAGGAAAGCAGGTGCATCAGTGTTCCTGCAGGAAAAATGGCCTGCAGCAACATTGCATTCAAATACACGACAGTTGTGATAAAAATGGAAGACACTATAAAGACTGTACAATTTGAGGCAGGACAGAATACCTCATTTCAATTGTAGCGCTGCCTTATGAAACAAAGCCTCCGTTTCGAAATGATGGTAGGGTTTGATAAGAATGAGAGCCATACTAGGGTCATTTCAACAGTATCAAACCGAGCGTTGTGGTGTAACGGCTAGCGTTCTGGCCTCGCATTTGGGAGGAACGGTTCGAATCCCCGTCCGGGCATCCAGATTTGGGTTTTCCATGGTTTCCCAAATCACTCCAGGCAAATGCCGGGATGCTTCCTTCAAAAGGCCATGGCCGAATTCCTTGCCTCCCATCCTTTCCTGTCTCTAAAGACCTCGCTGTTAGAGAGACGTTATGCAGATTAAAAAAAAAAAAAAAAAACAGTACCAAATGCTTCACGAGATGCACGCTGTGACAATTATGTTTCATATCTTCTTTCTACGTTTAGACCATGGTCTTCGGTTTTTTTTTACAGTCCATCATATATGGGGCGATGGGGAAATGTGTTAGAGAAGTGAAGTAATTGGGTTACAAATCTTGGGTCTAACGGTTGATTGAAGATGGTACATACAGTAAGTATATTTTTAAGACATTGCATCCAATAAATTTTATATTCAGAAGTATGTTGGACTGTAAAATAGCTGTTACCAGACGTTTAGCGATAATACTTATTGCTGTTAACACTTTGCTCTTTACTCAATTTTAATCACTGCTTGTGCTTGTTTTAAAATTATAATTCTTAAAGGACAAATGTGAAAAGGTGGGGAAAATACCATCAAAGAACTTGTGATAAAATAATAACAGTAGGAAAGACTGAGCAATCAGATTTTCAATTACTTCCCCCCCTCCCCCTCCCCCCTCAAAACAAACACACACAAGGAAACCTGAAATGAATTTTCAGTCTTTCGCGGCCGTCTTTGTTAATGATTACTATATTGTCGGAGCATGCCGCGTTGTTCAGAGCATAATGACATATGCTGAAATGCTTGGTGCTCGTTGCTATGTCAACATAAATAGGATCTGTGACAAAGGCTGTAAAAAGGTAGCTGAAAGCTTAGATTATCAAATAAATATAACCCGAAAATCTAGTAATCACTAACAAGAAAGCGTGGTTCACCGAGGTACAGAAAGATATTTTGTAAGGAGTGGGGATAGTACAAGAATATATCCAGAAGCGTATTCCTTCAGAGGCGGGAAAGGACCGGGAACAAGGAACGGGAAGGAGTATGGCCATGGCTTTTAGAAGGAATCATCCTGACATTTACCTAGAGTGATCTGAGGAAACCATTAAAAACTATTCCTCTCAAGAAGAAACTCTAAGAGCACAGTAGTTTCCAAGAAAATCCGGAGCTACAAACTGGCAAAACGTGGGCTGAAGTGTGGAAGAAACAGCATAGGATCAGCAAGCGGGAATACTGGCCGAAAGTTAGGAATAGGACAGTTGAAATAGCGTGGGACGTAGGTGGACGAAACGACAGAAAATTAATAAAAAATTGTGATGGTTTATTTCCGTAAATCTCAGTTCTCTAATCATGCATTTTGATTTTTATTTAAACAAAAAAAAGATAAATTACCAGCAGCTTATTACTGTGTGGGGTGCGGTGTAATCCTGTCCTGCAGTGTTGGCGCTGACTAGTGAGCTTAGCAGCAGTCAGTACTGGAGAACTCACTGTTCACCTGCCGCCGCTTCTTCACCGAGCCAGAGTTTTGCCCCGAATACAATCAGTGGAGCATTGAGCCTTTGATCTGAGGCGTGACGATTAGTTTCGTTCAAAGCGAGGAGCCGCCTTTCTTGCTGGCTGTGAGTGGCGTAAAGCAGGAGGCTCAGTGTGTTAACTGGTCCTCAGGAGAGGTACGCTGTGATAGAGCGATCAGCTGACGCCCGGCAAAAACCACCTCGGCTACCTCACCCTACTGTTCTCACTCGCCAGTACAACAAGAACCAAATCCAGAGTGATAAGAATATGTCGCCTGGTGACATCCATGTTCTCAATGGTCATAGGATGACATAAAACTAGCTGTAAGCACGTGACCATGTCTTTGGTATGGTCTCAGGTTTCGAACAGTTTGTAACACCGCAGCGTGATTATTATGTGAATATTTGCATGGAAAAGTCGGTATTTAGTTTGTAAGAAAATATCGATACGTTTCACGATGCGCGATATGGAATATCGCGTTTTTTTTTCAGTTGTTGTGCGGTAACGGGAAGATGGCGAGTGTGGTGGTAAACTAGTGGGAGAGTGTGAACAAGTCGGAATGTAAGTAGTAATACACACACGTCGCGGAATATCTGTCGAGATATTTAGTAAGCATATAGTGCGGAGAGTGAAGGTAGTAATACACACACGTCGCGGAATATCTGTCGAGATATTTAGTGCGGAGAGTGAAGTTATGCAGTGTATGAACTGTAGGAAAACGAGGGCAGATTGTTGTAAGTGAACTTGGCTGTTGAACTATAACGTTATTATATCTTTTCGAGTCTGGGACAGAACTGTGATCCTGAACAAGAGTAGTGACTTACTGTTAGCACTATCTTATCGATCTTGTGTCTTCGGAGAAGAGTCTATAAACTGTATTTTGTCTGGTAGATTGAGTTTGGCGGGAAGTGTTTATAGGCATTAAAACATTGTGAGCTTTGACGAACTACACGAGTTGTAAAACTACCACTGCGTTTTACTGGTATTAAATTATGAAAATGAATGTCAGTTATGCTAATATATTGACCAACCTAATGGAAAGTTTCAGACTTCGTTTAAATTTAATTTTGTTGATACGGCCGCCACAACTGATAGCCGACGTAATGTAAAACAGTTTATCAACCCTAGGAATAACTTAAACATTCAGTACTGTACAGGGTACTATATACCACTGAACACACATACACAGACGTTTAAAGAAGAAGCAAGTTTATTCACACAGTTTTAGTTTTAAAGACACGCCGACCACCAACTGAAAATAATATTTATCCGAAATTACAGGTTCGCTAGAGTGAAAAGTATCCTCACTTAGCATAAAATTCAGTTGCTATCATGTCCACTGTTCACACAACAATCACTGTATATTATTCACTTCTTATACACTCGCTAAAGGAATGTTAATGCAGTTAGTTCAAACTTCGTCAGTTCGAACGAGTCGTAAACGGCAGCCTCTATTCAGTGCCGGCGCGGATGCGCGAATTCAAAATCTATTTACGCTCGGGATAATACTGCTAGTCCACACTCACACGACATTCTCGTTGCCGCGCGCGCCACCTTACTCAGCGACAATCATACACCGTCATAGCACCAATTACTGCCTTTTTCTATATAGGCAGGGGGATGGCGAAGTATATTGTCCGTGGTCATTGCCTCTAGAAGTATTTGGGTGATGCAAAACATCTCTGTTGGTATGGCTTCTCGGTGGTGTATGTTAGTTCATTAGACTTAAAGGTCTCTTATGACGGTCAATGGTTATGTCATAGCGACCGATGTATATGACTTCAGGGTTATTGCTTCTATTTGAACTCTTGCTAGTTGTTTAAACCTGTCGTGGAGATATGGAACTCCACTGCCTTCATGGAGTGCATAGGTGGGAAATCTGGCTGGAGGGTGAAGGGCTCTTTTCAGTGCCCTGTTTTGTATAGTTTGTAGTCTGAGTAAATAGCTGTCAGCAGCGTATGCCAACACTGGACAGGCGTACTCAATAATAGGTCTTACTAGGGTCGTGTAGATCTTAATGCTAGTGCTTGGGGCCAAATTATTGTCTTTGTTAAGAAGCGAGTAGAGGTTGTGAAGCTTGCCAGGTTAGTCTCCTGTCTAGCAACACTCCCAGGTAGCGGGCAGTAGCTGACCAGGGGATGTCTATACTGTGAAGGTGAAGAACGGGGTCAGGTTGACGTGGTCGACGGGGCCCAAGTCTTTTGCTGATCATTATTGCCTGAGTCTTGGCTGGGTTAATGTCAATCCTCCATCTCCGGGACCAGGCCTCTGTTACCTGGAGGACTTCCTGAAGGCGGCGAGTGACTAAAATTCTGCTGCGGCTGGCTGCGAGGTACGCTGTATCATCAGCGTATGTTGCTACCAAAACTCCATTGGATGTGGGAACATCAGCAGTATATAATGAGTATAAAGTCGGACCCAGAACTGAGCCTTGGGGAACTCCTGCTTTCACTTTTCTTACACTTGAGAAGCCTCTGTCGACTCGAATACTGAATGTGCGGTCAGTCAGATATGATCTTATTAATTTCACGTATGATCCTGGGATACCCTGCTCATATAACTTAAGTAGGAGGCCCGAGTGCCATACGGAATGAAATGCTCGGGAGATGTCGAGCATAAGGATTGCAATCCCGCAGTGTTTTCAATCCCGCGGGATCCGCGTGGGATTTGCGCCAATCCCGCGGGATCCCGCGGGATCCGTGCAGGATTGGTACAAACAGTTTTTTAATCCATTTATTTAAAACGTAGTTACTTAAAACGTTAATAAATTAAATAATAATTAAATAATTTTTAATGTTAAATGATAAAAATTAACAGTTAACAATATTTTGATTGGCAAAATGACATTAAAACTTTTTAGCGTGTCTTAAGTGTATTTCGATGTTTTACATTTTTGTTTTTAATAAAAATGGAAAATATTGAATCTTAGGTCATATTATGTGCCTTACAATACATCACATAATTTTAAAAATATGGTTTGCTTAATGGTCAAGTTACCAGAGTTTTTTTATTTTTTAATTTTTATTTTTTTTATTTTGAATAAACGTACCTTAACAACGAGAAAAGCATTCCATTTCACAAAGTGAAGTGAATATACTCTGCAAAGTATAGACTTGGCTCAGAACAAAATCTCATAACTTTTTGTCACTGCACAAGCACGAGACTTGGCCTTTTTTTTGTGTGATTCATTATTATATCTCCTGATTCCTTGATTGATATTACAGTTGATTCAATGTTATTAAAAGAAACTACTCAACAACACGTAAACTGTCAAGTATTTCAGATTTACTTATGTGGCGTAGCGACGTTTTTAGAGTGGAAACTATTATTTTTTAGTAGGAAAGGAGACTTTCTCGGCGAATGATTACAGTGAAGTCCTCAAAGGTTGTATCTCCGGATTTCATTGCAAACACACGAAATTACCCACGTGGGGAACACGGCGGAGGCAGCCGTCGAAGTATGGTGTTCCTACAACACAATTCGTCGATACACTCGTGAAAATTTCATTATAACTTTTTTTACCTTTAGTCGAAATAACAACAAGTAGAAGAGGGATTAATCGAAAGCCTGAGCGCCACATGTAAGCAGGTGGCTTTCATCAAAGAAACGCATTGAGGCAGCGGCCAAAAAAAGCAATAAGTCAAAGGATATACGATTGCCTTTTGTTAGCTGTTAAATAAATAGGTACGCGATCGTTAAAATTACGATAACATTAGTTTCATACCAACGAATAATCAAATTTTCAGCCGCAAATTAGGAAATTGTCACAATTACTTGATCTGCAAATACAGAAAATTGGAATAATGAAACCGTGAATAAAAAGCTGTAACAGTGTAGTTCAGATACCGTGTGCAACACTTAAAAAATTATTATATAGTTAGAAAATCGTACTAAATACGCACCATAACACAAATTACAGAAATGTGTACTGGAAACAAACGTAAGTTTTGGTGAATACGTATTTATTTACTTACGAATGATGAAGGTTGACAAAAACAAACGCTTGTTCACATGAGTCAAATGCCAACTGCAAGGGTGCAGGCAAACAGTGCAATACAACCGACAGAGACCGAGTGGGGCAGCGAGTCACGCAAACTGACACGCGTTTCCGCTGGATTTTGCGGATTGCGGATCCGCTTAATTTTGTGCGGGATCCGCCAGACTGTCTAATGATGCGGGATCGCGCTGGATTGCGGGATCCCGCTTTGCTGGATTGCAATCCCTAGTCGAGCATTACCATGGCACAGTATTGTTTGTGGTTGAATGCTTTTGTGACAGCTTCTGTTACCCTCATCAGCTGCTGAGTAGTTGAGTGGCCGCGACGAAATCCCAGTAGGTGATTTGGAAAAGCATTTGTGTCCTCAATATGAGTGGACAATCGTTTTAGCAGTAGCCTTTCAAATACCTTGCTGATGGCTGGTAGAAGACTAATAGGTCTGTAGTTTTGTGGTTGGTGTGGATCCTTCCCACTCTTTTGAATACCCCCAACCACTGCGTGTTTCCATCGGTTAGGGAACTGTTGTCTGCGCAGAATGGTGTTGAAGATTTCTGCGAGGTAAACTGAGGCCTTCGGAGGCAGGTGCCTCAGAGAACTGTTACAAATATCGTCACGGCCAGGAGATTTGCAAGGGTGGAGTTTTTGTAGGCTGCTAGTAACCTCTTCAGGAGTAATATCGTCCATTTGGAATTCATCTTCTGCTTCCAGGTAAGCCCTCAGCCGACGGTTGACTTCGACGAGGTGAATGGGGTCTGCGTTTGTTTGCGACGGTCGGAAATTTGTTTTAAAAGACATCGGCGACGGCATTCGCCTTGTCTTCAGGAGTGACAGCTAAGCCATGGTTGCCATTGAGAGGAGGAAGGCGCTGTCTTCGTCTGGTAATCCTTCTTGTTTGAAGCCAAAGCGACCCGTCCTCTGGGCTGAGCATGGAAACTCTTGCATCCCACTCTCTATTTCGGTGCTGCAGCAGGGAAGTTTTTATTTCCCTCTGTAGTCGATTGAGCAGCCTTCTCGTTTCTTCGTTTCTCGTCAGCTTCCATTCTTTTGCAACCCTGTTTTTGTGTCGTATATCAGCCATCAGTTGAGGGGGAAGCTGTGGAGTAAGAGCTGACCGAAGTGACCTAACGGGTGTTGAAGCAGCAGTGGCCTTATTAATTGCTGTCTCGAAGAGTTCGAGGGCATTGTCGATGTTCGTAATTTCAGGTTGGTTAGTAAGTTTTTTTGGAGCATCTCTTGGAAAAGCCTCCAATTTGTATTTTTGTAGTCCAGAGTAGAGTGCTTCAGGGGCTGCCATGGTCCGATCTCAATTTCCGCTGTAACCGGGCAGTGATCGGAGGATAGTCGGTTTAAGGCTGCGGTGGAGACATAGCCCTGAATATCCTTACTAATGAAGACGTCTAAAACATCTGGCCTTTGGCCGTTGCTTGGATAATGAGTGGGCACATCTGGTGCCCACACCCCCATATTAAGTCTGTTAGTCAGTCTTCTCAGAGCTACTCCCGCAGCATTGGAGTATCTGCTATTCCAGGCGGTGTGTTTGGCGTTTATATTACCTCCAATCAGGAGCTTACCACCGATGGAAGCTAGGGCCGTGAAGTCATCCTCGTCGAGCTGACGCCGTGGAGGACGGTAGCAGGAGATGATTGTTAATTTTCCGTTGGAGGTCGTCACTTCAACACCGACGGCTTCCATCTGTTGGAGTGTGGGTATGACGATCTCGTGATGCGGGATGTTTCGTTTGATGTATAGGGCTACTCCTCCGCCGGCGGTAGGTCTGCCCCAGCGATAGCAGTTGTAGTTGGTCACAGATGCTCACAGACAGGGTTTGAGAAAGGTCTCAGAGACAAGGCATACATCCACATCCTGGTCTCGTAAAAACTGTCGAAATTCTGGTAGCTGACTATAAATGCTGTTGGCTTTCCAGGCCCAGAAAGATAATGAGTATATGATGGGTCTAGCCATGGTGGTTGCAGTGGGAGCACTAAGCCAGGGCTTTCGTCACGGCGCTGGTAATCTTCTCCAGCTGCTCTGTAAGGTTGGAGACCATATCGTCCTGGTTAGCCTGTCGATACTCTCCTGTGCTTCGCTGGTTACGCCTTGGTTCTGTCTCTGTTGGAAGGCGCCTTGTAGGTTTGCATGTGAATCCGTTCTAGTCTCTGGCGAGGCATTCACGGGTGAGCCCATTTCTGGGGAACCACCTGGAAGGGCATATTGATTCTCAAGGGGTCTCTTCCACTCCCCTTGGAGGATGACTCTTTCCTGGGTCGCGCAGTGGTCCAGGCTTATTTTTGGGTCGTTTGCGCAGCTTGGATTTCTTCTTCCCTTGGTTTTTGAGGGTCTGTTCTTTCTCTGTGACAGTAGTGCCATTTTTCTCCATAGCAGTAGTGCCATTTTGTGGTGGCACTGCTGTTGGTGGTTGTTTCTTATCTGGTGGCTTTCTTGCTCGTTTGTTGTAACTGTCTGCCTGTCACGAGCCCTTTTGAAGGCTGGGCAGCCCTTATAGCTGGCTATGTTACCTCCCCCGCAGTTTGAACATTTGGCATCGTCCCTGCCTTTCTGAGATGTGCATTGTGTAGACTCGTGCTGTCCGGCACATTTTACACAGTCTGGCGGCATTCTGCAGTTTTTGGCTACATGTCCAAACAGTTGGCAATTGTATCACTGAGGAGGACCAGTTGAAGCCCGTAGCTTTTCCACCTGGACCTTGAGGTGGCAGACCGTTTCTACGCCAAAGATGGACCTGTTTTCCTAGCAGTCGGTTAGGGTTACCAGGAACAGTGGCATGATGACGTTGGTGCCTGGTCTTCGAAGTTGTGCCACAGACTGGATGATGAACCCCATCTCAGTAAGCTCATTTTTTAATTCACTTGTGGGTAGAGTTCTTGGGATACCCCTGAAAACTACTTTCAGAAGAGGAGCTGCCCCTGAAGGAAAAGTGTAGAATGGGGTACTAGTCTCGTGCAATATACCCGTGACAGCAGTAAAATCTTCCACAGTGGAGAAGGAAAACTTTATCTTGTCTCCGCCAGCGGTCTTGGCGGCAAAAGAACTCTTGGCGACAGCGTCAACTCTGTCGTGTAAAGTCTTGTAGTTTTGTTCAAACTGCACGGCAATAGGAGGTATGTGTGCATTTCTCTTCTCCTGGTTGGTGGGTTCTTGCTGAAGCGGTAGGAATTTATTGCTTAGCTTCACCATTGGTGGTGTTTGGGTTTGTGGTGGTTACTTGGCAGTACGTCTCGGATGTTGAAAGCCGACTGCTTGCTACTTACAAAGAGTTTACTACTACGACGTATCTATGATGGATATCGATTATCGATCCCATTGACATAGATGAAATTCGACAGTTCGTTACCTTATTACTCTCTAATGTGACAGAGTGCAATAAATTTTCTTTGTAGATGGCCTGTATAACCTTTCCTTTAGCAGCAACAACCTGACTGGCGGCCGTGTCTAATTTAATCTATTAAATGTTTCGTAGCTACTACGGCGACGACGATGACAACTTAAGAACTGTACTTTCAAAATAACAACAACTACGAATACCGACGTCAGAAGTTCCCATCTCACAAATTTAGTATCATATGAAATAGTATTAAATAGATAAGATTACATTTCCATCTAAAAGCCAGAGTAGGAAATCAAGTATTAATAGAAATGGAAGTTAAAATGTGAGTGTCACAGGATATTGGAACCTTTGCTGCTAATTATTCTATTGGTTGATGGTGTTGACCAGGGGTGGATCCAGGGGGGGGGGGGGCTAGGGGGCTCAAGCCCCCGTATGGATTTGAGGCCCGAGAAGGCTATAAAGACTACTTTAAGGGCTGACTCAAGCCCCCCCCCCAAAACCAAAATCCACTGAAGGCAAGCCCTCTGCACCAAATTTCATTCAAGCCAAGCCCCCCCAAACCAAAGTCCGCTCAAGCCCCCCCCCCCCAAACCAAAATCCTGGATCCGCCCCTGGTGTTGACGGTTTGTTGGTTGTTTGCAGACGACGTAAAAATGTAAGGTAGAATTCTGTGAGCAGCTGCAGGGTGATCTGGACAGTATCTTGCTGGGTAGATCAACATGGGACCAAGATAAATACAAAGAAGAAGCAGCTTATTAGATAAAAAAAAAATAAAAAAATAAAGGTTGATTATGATTGTAAGGAAAGGAAAGAATTGGTTGTTGAAGACTTGAAATGTAATTACCGAGGCACAGCATTTGATAACAAACTAGACTTGTAATAGGCAAAACCTCATTCCATTAATTTATAATAAGCCTTCATTAGTTTATTCAAATATTGGACAGGATGAATAAGATGAATTATTGAAAAGGGACTATTTAATGAAATATTATTAAAAGGTATGAAATTCAAGGAAACAGCAAAATATGTTAATTTCACGTGTGCGGGAATCGTGAAACATTACACGCAATTGCCTCTAAGCCTACAGTTTGTAATGAGCAAATTATCAACTCATTACTTTTTGTTCAAGTACGTAAAAGTAAATGAGACGCGAAAGCAGAAATCTTCGGCTGGTGGACTGGCAGATTCCAGCCCGTCTCGCCTGTTCATGTGAAGCCTACCATAAATAATTTCGACAGTGGTCAAGGGAAGTTTCACACAATAGACGGGACCTTCCCATTCATTCAGTGTCGTCCACGCTAAAAGCATAACAGCGGGAGGCAGGTCGTTGTTCTGGATAGGGTCAGTGACATTAGAAAGTGTAGAGCGAGAGACAGGCGCCAAGTTTTGGGGCAGAGAGAAACGATTGGAGGACATGAACAGGCCATATTTTAAAATGTACAAATAAGAACTAGGTTCCAAATAACGGCAGCCAATGAGATTTTTTCTCTATTATCTGATTTCGGCGGGTCTTGGATACACGTCGACGGGCAGTCCAGCGGTGGTTGGAACGGCGGGAGGTTGAGGCATTGGCGCCTTCCCCAGTTGATATAATACTGTAGAGTACTTGTGGCCGTAGTGAGTGTGTTGACCACTACTCCAGAGTGCCTGGAGTTTCTTGTCTCTCGTGCCGACATGTGCAGTGCGTCGCCGTATCAACGCAAAGCGTTGACGGCTTGAATGTTTTTGTCTGTGTCTATATTTCTACGTCACACATTGATAGTGCAGCTACCTGATCGGTCTACAGTGTGAGGTGCCATTGTGGTCTATTGGTAACGTTGATCGCTACGCTAGCAGTAGTGAAGAGATAGTCACATCAAACGGTAATATACACTTATGCATTGCTTCAATCTCGATCGAACTGAGCACGCCTTGGCAGGTCACCGTGCGCAGATAAGAACTATTCTCAGTGGCTCTGCCCTTTCTTTTACTGTAGTAAATCTGAGCCTGACTGAGTGGCGCCCCATTTTTTATTATTTATGGTTTAAGTTAAGAAAATTTTGTATTTTATTTTGAATAATTTTTCATGTGAACAGGTTATATAAATGTTACGTAAATTGTTAAATCTGAAAATTATACTCATTTTAACGTAAAAATGGAAGTTAACCGTATAATAATTCACAGAAAATTAATAATCAATAACAAATCCCAATTAGTATTTTTTTGCTTTTTTATTGACTATTACAAGTTATTCTGGAGGCAACATGGAGGTACGCGGTTACCGGTGAATCACACACTTTGATTCGACGGCAATGATTGCCGTTGAAATGAGAAATACACGGTGGTTCTTTTCAAACGCGCAATTCTCATGATAGGGAGTAACACATGTTATTCAGTGTTTTTTTTTTTTCCCTTAATTTGTGGAATTGAAGGCGGCTAGACGCTTCGGACACGTGGAGACTTCATTGATTGTTATTTTTGCCTACAGCATTGCGTTGGTATCACCAAGCCCTTAAGCGACGCAACGAGACAATCTCGAATGATTTACTAAATATCAAGCTAGCACGGACAATAAATATTTCAGTGAATTTTGTTTCAGTACGATGTCCAGTTATAACTTTTCATCTAAAGGAATATAGATTTTAATAATAGTTCTGTTTTGTTTTCATTGCTTATAATTATGTGTAAGACATTTATATAACGCAAGATATCGTTTGAACAGACCTGGTCTGTTTAATTTGTTCTACAGGAAACAAGACCATTCTGTTTTTTCCCATGTACTTGCGGATAGTTTCATTTCCCAGCTTATCATTCTTTTCTTAACTTTAAAGTATACTAATGTTAAAAATGTAAGATATCCCCTCTCCTTTGAATCCTCGTGGGCAGATCTTAGAACAACTTCAATTACTATTAATTTTTTGCTTAAGGTTTATTAAATCATTCTGAAATCAAATGGGCTGTACAAATTTGGCAGGACACATTGGAAAGGTTTCAATATCCCGCACTTGTTGGAGAGAGTAACGAGATGTACGAGAGAAGTAACAGAATTGGGTTAGAAAACTGTGATCAAACTATTGCTTGAATATAGTAGTGTAGTCTGGGACCCACATTTTGAATATTCCATTTATTTTAGGTCGGCGCATTTCAGTACTTCTATCTGTCTCCTGTACACATAAAATGTGGCATTTGTGTTGACTGCATAGGTCTTGTAGCAATTATTCTTTGGCTGATGACATGCCTTCAATGTTGATGGAGACAATTTTTAACTGTGGCCCTGATAACGACTCGCTTATTGATGTTTCTGATGTGAAAGGTTTGGCCGGCATTATACCGTTGCCCAGGGATCACCCGATTGCTTCTGATAACGTTTTCAAATCGCAACCTTCGGGGAAGCACCTTTCAATGTGGTGAAGACCAAACTGTGAATCATATGCTCGAGTGCCCTGTGTGCCCATCATCCTGCAACAACGAAGACCTGTTTCAAGCAACACACAATTCAATTGAGGTTGCGAAGTACTGGGCTAAGTGTGTTTAAGGTTGTTGATTTGCACAATGTATTTAAATGTGTATTTTGATGTTTGTGATACGAGAATACGAATAATAATTTTGAATATCAATTGGAAGGGGAGCAAAGAAGTGCTGTTAGATTTGCTTATGGAAATTACCGCAGAACACAATCAGTAACAGATATGATAAAAGAGCTGGAATGCGATTCACTGGAAGACAGAAGGAATGGGAGTAGAGTTCTGAGAGTGTAATAAGTCGTATATTGGTGATGAGGAGTGGAAAGATAATGGTGTAAGAATTAGGAGTAGTGCAAGGAAGGCAAAAGATGACCATGACCACAAGCTGGCATTCGATTTCAGGCACAAGGATGTAGGAAGATTCTCTTTTTTGGGGAATGGGGTCAGGGAATGGGAATATGTTACCAAGAGAAACGAATAATTCAACGAAAACGCTGAAACAATTTAAAGTTGAAATTTGTAGAGGGCAAAAGTAGGTGGGTACAAGAAAAGAATAAAATGGGTGTGTAGGGAAATTGCCTCCGGAGCAAGCGCTCCATCGTACTTTAATTAAATCAATTATAAACAAAATAATTTGGTCATTGCCGAAATTCTTCAGGTCAATTTCAATCAAAAATGCCATGCACAGAGTCAAAAGTAACAAAAAAAATGATGTTTTTTACGGAAACAATGCGTTTTTAAAGTGAATGGTCTGATTTCGTGACCTAACTGAAATTGTCATATGGTGTTGTTGGCCAGGATATCTCGCCTAGCGCGGCAGTGCGTCTCTTATTGTGAACAGCTAACCTAATGCGGTAATCCCACCAGGAACAAGGGACCTTCATTTCAGAGCCGAATCCGAACTACGAAAACGTTCTGGAGTAACTCTCATTACACAATAAGCTGTGCCAGGGGTGAAGGTCGTGTTAAGAGCCTTTGAAACTCTCTGCCGAGGCCGGTATTCGAACCGGGAATCTTTAAATCTCCAGTCAGATGCCTTAGCTGTTCATCATGAGACCTGATCCGGCTAAACTAAGAACTAGATCAGTACTAATGGATCTCTCTGCAAAATCTTAATTATTTCTCTTGATTTTGATGAATTTTTTTTTTTTTTTTACTTATGACTTTACGCCTCGTCGACGTCGAGGTCATTAGAGGCGAGATGAGATTGGGGACAAGGAACGGGTAGGAATACGGCCATGGCCTTTTTGAAGGAAGCATCCCGACATTCGCTTGGAGTGATTTGGGGAAACCATGGAAAACCCAAATCTGGATGCCCGGATTCAAACCGGCGTCCTCCCGAATTAGAGGCCAGAGCGTTAACAGTTCACCAACAACGCTCGGAGATTTTGAAGAGAGAGAGAAGCGTTAACAGAAGTATTAAACACGGACGGAATAGATTTTACGCTATTCATAGCAGCCATCTTCATATTAATTACAATGTTTTGTCGGTTATTCTGCCATATCTAATCGGTTTTGACATTCACCACCTACTATCATCTTCAGCAGACTTGTAGCCTGCTTCTTCTACAACAGACAACAGTCTACAATTAACCCACCTAAAGTAAATTAAAATTAAATCTATTTATGGGACGACCGGGCTACAAGGCCATATTGCAAGTTATTTTGATACATTTCAGTTATTTATTTCATTCAAAGTTATTTTAATAAGCTTCAATTCATTTCTATAATAACTTCATGTTGGATTGGTATGTTTTGATCCAATATTTACAGATGGTGTATGGTTATGTAACCATGATGGATACGTTCACTTCAAGATCTCGCAGACGCTTCTAGAATGTTCCTTTGTCTTTCATAGGCCGTCGTTTGGTGCACAATCAGTTTAGCTGTCTGTACAAGTTCAGTTGTTAGTTGTTACTCTCAATGCTGCTGGTCAACGAGACAATTGGCTCATTACGTAATCACTCGTCAAACGCCGTCACAAATGGTCGGTATCTCCTATGGTGGTAGCAGGAATTTGTTCTGGAAGCTTTTCTAAGGAAAAACTAAAAACGGTTAATTATTACCTTTATGTTAATATTTTTCGTGAAATGAGTAAACTTTCTCTGTTGTATTTGACTATGATGTTTTTAAATAACTGCATTTGATTTTGAATGACGGAAATTCTTATTTTTACGAGGAAGTTTTAGTTGCATAATTTAGAAAACGAATAATTGTTATTTAAATTATTTTTATATTTCGTGATTACCCATGTTTCGTGTTAACTTTCTCTGAGTTTTTAATAACTTCCCTACAGCGTAGACATCGGGTGTTCCAAGCCGAAATGTTTAAAATTAAACATATCAAAATAAACGAAAGTAACACTGTAATTTTATGTTATCTCTGCCCTCCGTATTTTTTGCAGTTACTTTTATAACAGAAAATTACCTTATAGCTGGCGTCACAGTTACAATATAAGTGCAAATAAAAACAAATGCATTTATTTGTCTGAAATTTCTTGGCTAGCGAATTAGCGCTGTGGTAGCTGCCACATCGGATAACATCGGACTGGTCGAAGGTTGCCGAACTATGGAGGTCATGTCCAGCATCCACGCGTAATTCATTTTACTAAAGTGGATTATGCAGTCAATTTATTTGTGACGCTAACTGTTCTAATTACAAGTGTTTACTATATCGGTGCGCTTGGATTTATATCTTAAAAATAATGCACAATGGTTACAAGTTTAATTAAAGGGAAAAAAATGATTCTAACAGTCGACTCAGCATTTGTAGTTAAGTTGTATCCGTCATCCTTAATTGCAGTCCTCAATATTGGTGATTAATCAGAAGAAGAACTAAGTTTAGAAGAAAACTTTAAAACTTTACAGGATCGTTATATTTCTAGGCAATGTGGAGAGACTTCGAGGGCCAAAGTGTTTTAAAGTTAGGTGGCGCAGTAGTGGTGGACACTGTCGCTCAGGCGAATGATCTTTACTTTGAGAGCTCTGTAAAGTAATAATTCATGTATCTTGCTTTGTTAAAAAAAAGACTAATATAGTGGAACAGTGGGCTATCTCGCCTTGGAACAATATTACCTGAGAACTCCTACATTAATTTTTTTTGGTTATGGCTTTAGCCTCTTCGACGTCAGGATCATTGGAGGCGGTAAAGAACTGGAGACAAGGACAGGAAGGATTTGGATAAACCATGTAAAACCCAAATCTGGATGCCCTAATGGGGATTCGAACCAAAGTCCTCCCGGTGTGTTAACCGCTCACCCACCACGCTCGGTCCCTCCATTAGAAAGACCGCATCTAAGGTAACCGCTTTGTGTGCTGCAGGCAATAGAAGTAGACTATACTTAGACCTGTAGTAGTTCTACAATTGTCACGTCACTAGAACTCCTTCCAGTGCTTCCATTGTGTTATTTTGATTACGAAGCTGGGAGAGACCGTAGTGGGCAATGCATTGCTCTGCCTTATCGACACTTTGGGCCGACGCCTCCCGACTCCACCCGAGTGCCTCCGAGCGGCGTTTTTGTGGCGGCCCTTTGAAGTCTGAGCCGGCTCCGGTCTGTACACACCGAAACAACAGCAGACACAACTGCCGACTCTTTCACACGTTCTGCACGACCACCTTTATTTATCATACCTAATTTAGGAGTGTTCTTACAGCGCACATTTGAGCACCGAACAAGTTATCACGCCCCATTACGAAGTAGTGTGTCCCGACATGCTGTTCGTGATTTTCAGTGTTTCACTCAGTCATCGTAATTTATATACATCAATTACTTCCACAAGAGAGAGTCTTCTTCGCCCGTTTCATCAATCCACAGACGCATCTTCTTCTTCTAATTCTGAGAAAGGCATTAGCGCAGAAATACGAGTTCATTAAATAGTTTTTACCGGGACCAGCACTGCAACAGTTAAGTATCGTCTCATTATGTCTGCAGGAATAAGACGTTCAAGGTTCAGTTTGCCATGAAAAACGGGTTTCCTTCTTGCTAACAAGTACCGAGGAGAATTACTAGTTGAGTAACTGAAATAAAAACAACTGCGGATTTCCTGTGAATGTGCAGTTTGTAGCCTCAAGGGAATCTTAGTTATATGGCACGGAATGATGACGAAAAGCTAACAATATTTTCTGACCATGACTGCGTTTGATATGTTACTGATAATATATACCAGGATTGTTGGGTACCACATGACTGAGTACCACATAGTGTGTGAGGAAACATAGTTCCCTCACACCTAAAATTTATTGTTTTAGTATTCCTTTTTTTCCATTTGTTGTTTGTGTTCTTATTTAACATTGTGCTGTTGATTTAAGTTTAATTAGAAGCATTGCAAATGATTGTATTTAGGATATCGAAACAGGTTTTATGTAGGCCTAATTGTCTTTGAAGTGAGCGGAGTGAGAGTATTCTTTGGTCAGTCCAGAGATAAAAATGATGGCCGGCGGAGGCATGAATTGATGTTCCTCGCTCGAATAGTAATCGAGATAATAAGAGAGAATATTGAGTTTTTAATGATTTGTTGAATGTGTGAAATTTGTGAAGCAAATGATGAGTGAAATATATAGAAAAGTTCTCCTTAGTTTATTGTAAGTTTGAATCATACAGACCAATTAAGTAGCAGAAACTGCAAGATAATATTCCATGGATTCTGTGGTGAGTAATATCCACCCGAGGCAAATCTAGGAATCATAATAAAAGGTCAGTTTCTTACAAGTGTCACAAGGCAAAGTATGACCTGCGACACAGTCAGAACCTCAGCAACAACACTCCAGTACCCGTGAAGAAGCTGAATCTTCACCAATGGTACAGTACTGCCAACGGGCGTGGAACAAAAGCAATCGGCCATAGCTGGTAAACAGGGTTCGGATCTTCATGACCAAAAAATAGGGAAATTACTCTTATCTAGAATCGTCGCTTTCACCAGCATAATTTTCTTCCGTGCACTCACTGCACCGTTGGGAAATTAAATTTTAAATCACTTTGTAGAAGTCACTTTATTTTCACATAATTTACAGGAAATAACTCTTTTGTCTGTACTAAAACGCTCCTCTCCAATTTCCTTTAGATAACTCCGTTAACTCACACTTAAAAAAAAAAAGACTAGCATGGCAGTACTTACTGATCTACTACAGATTTAACACTGACTAAGGAATTATTTTCAAAAGTATTGGCGACAGAGAGACATTGATTGACGCGGATTGACACAGGCATAATGCTGCTGCTGCATTGTCAAGATTAAAAGGCGGGTGGACCTTTAACGTTTAGAGAAGGTCGATAAGGTATAACTTTAATTCTTGACTGATGAATTTTGACCAATTCAGTGACAACTAGTTTTGTTTCATCCTCCAATGTATAACTGGAGTACAGTTCAGCAAATAATTATCTTAATTTATTCTCATCTATAACTTCTAATGAATTCCCGGTATTATTAAAAAATTAACAGATTTTTTCCTCGAAAATATTGACCATCTGACCAGAAATATTATCGTAATATGATAAAAACTAGGAAAATAGCCTGAATATGTATTTATATGCATAAAAAACATTAAAATATAATCAGAAACATTCATTCAGTGTTTAATTTAGCATTACGCCTGAAAAAGAAGGCAGGGAAATAATATGACTTGTCTTAATGATCCGAACCCTCCTGATCAACATTATAAAAGACTACAAAAATTCTGTTGTTAAGAGAATTTCAGATTTTGGCCTTCCTTCACACTAAGATGATCCACGACCCAGTTACTTTGTGAATTAATTGATAAATCAAAGACATATTTGATCATATTGTCTTGGCTTACGCTGCTTGGCGTTCTTCGGTGGGTGAGTGATGGTTGGAGACATTTCTGTTCTCTGTCCACAGATGTTGCAGCTATAGCAATCTAAGAATGAAGATATCCTGTTCTTGTTTGTATAAAGTTTTAATACTTTTTAGATTTAAATTCAAATTGCAATCCAACCACAATGAAAGACACATAACTCGTTTAAATTTACATTATTCTTTCTCTCCGATTCGGCCACCACGGACCACTGGCCATCTGTTAGCACAAGTAGCCAGTGTGAATTATGAGAGGTAGGAGGAACTGAATTCCTGCCCGAAGTCTAACCGCGTCTGTTAGGCCCAGCGTACCTATATCTATTGGAGGATAGCCTGGTCTTTGTCTGTCTGCAAAACGCGTAACTTTCTATGTACTGCGTGACAAGTGTAGTTTATGTTTGTGGAATGTTTATGAAGCGGAAATTGAGAACCGTCCCATCATTCGCCTATATGAATGCGGGAAGCTGCATAAAAATAACAATCAAGATGGCCGGTCGGTCTGGGCTCGTGCCTGTTCTCAATGTACCCTCCACGATACAGTGATTGGCACTGCAGTGCACTGAGCAACACTGGCATTTAAATCCAGGTGTTAATTATTATGATGTTGTCTATAGAAACTGTTTAACAACAAACCTCTAATAAAAAACAATAGTTATCGAACTTAGTTAAGGAATAAAGTTAGTATCACACAGATCAATTCGAATAATTTTGGCTTCCACTTCTTTAACTACATTTACTGCATGTTATCGTTCTACTATATAGCGATATAGTATCTGGCCCCCTCTAATAGTTTTATATATATAAAAAAAAGTAACAAAAATTCTTAAAATTATGCAGAGCGAAACTATAGGGTCGAAAAAAGGCCAAATTCGAATTTCAGTGAGGTCAGGTGACAAGATTGACCATTAAAATTATTCTTTTTGCCCAAAAGTACTATTTTTTTCATAAAAACTCATTATTGTCAGTTTTGGAGCCTGTGCAATGAGCCTTAAAGGTCTTACAATGATCAAACTCAACAAATAGTACAGATCAGTTCAGGTTACTCAATTCAGAGCCGGATCTAGAGGAAGGGGTGTCAAACCGGGGTGCTTGCTCCGGGCGGCAACTTCAAGGGGGCAGCAAAATCATGTTTGAAGGGGAGGTAAATGGCGAATTCTTCAGGCGGTGACCTTTTTACTAGCTCTTCTGTCCCGATCGGCAATCGTCAGAGGGACGGAGAAATCGAAGAGCGGCTCCATTCTGCACCGGGAGGCAAATTCATGTTAGAAGGGGCGACAACCTCTAGTTTTTGCTCCGGCTCGAAAAATTCATAGATCCACCACAGACTCAGTTAGGATTTGCGCCTCTAAAAACTCACAACCTGCACACAGTAGGCACTTACCACCCCAAACTGTTTGCTTACTGGGAACTATTTTAGCCGAAAGACGGCTACAAGTTTACACCTAACGTCTTAATTTTCAAAATAATTCTTTGCACAATCGCATAGTTCAACGTCGATATATAACACATTTCATTTCTTCACTAAAATATTTGAATATCTCTTTATCCTCACGTTTTTCGATCCGCCCATTTCAAAAGCTGAACTGTTACTGCCTCTGCCATTAGCCACAGAGTCTCTTCCACAATGTCCGACACTGCCAGCTTTACTCTTTGCTTCTCACTTTTAGCAACTGCACTGATATATACTTCATATCTAGTACATTTTTTAGATTATTACAGAAATTTAACATGAAAGAGGAGTCGAATTTAACTATCACCCTACATTATCCAGATTAAAATTAATGCGTGCTATAACTGATTGACTACACGACACTGCCTGGAGGATATTTCACGAAGATTATTTTCCTATTCTTCCCAGGTCTTTATCAGAAAAAAGAAAAATCAATTGCGATAGAGCGCTGGCTCCAGCGTCAATTTTTCTACAATTTTTTTTTTTTTTTTTTTTTTTTTTTTACTTTTCTTATAAATATTTATCATGAATTCTTTGAGTGTAATATCCATTCTCCCCTACTTTACGCCTTACTAATTTTAAACTAATAATCACTTCCCTCCGTAATCTATTTCAATCCCTCGCTCCGTTAAATACGAGAGAAAATTCTCCCATTCTCTGGTGCTTTAAATCAAGTGTCTTCCCTTCCATGCCCTATCACTAATTTTTCCATCAATATCCTTTCAAGCCTCATCACCAGTATTTGCCTTGTACACCCCCGTCACTCTCTCCATTCTTCTCCTGTCTGCAAATGAATTTCAAACTAGTTCCTCTGTTATATTGGTTACTGTGTACTAAGATAATTTACACAAACAAATATAACTTTCCTCCAATGCACTCCATCCATCTCCTTTATTTGGTACCGAAAATTAGTACTTCATACTACGCCAGCACAATCAAGCAGTGCTCTGACAATTTTTTTTGTAACACAGTTCGTTCACCTCTTTGGTACGTCTCCTTTCATCATTCCTGCTACAAATGGAAGATTTTAAAATTCTTCCTAATATCTGTCAATTGAATGTTACACCGACATATTGACATTTCAAGCTTTTACCAAGCACTTATTTCCCCTTTTTTATCATAAAAAATCATTAATTTTTTTTTTATCCCTGTACCTAGTAAATTGAATTTTTTGGCGTTTCTCTTAATTCAATGTTGACATTCCGAGGTATAATACATATCCTGTCCAGTTCAGTCTGCAGCTGTTCAGTCATTTCAATTCTGATCTTATTATTTACTATTACATCATCTGCAACTATCATAACTTCAGTCTGTAAACAAGTAATTACATCATTCATTATATTAATGACTAGCGACTACCGATGATCCAGTACACTAATTTATGGCATTCCTGTTTTCGTATTTATGGTTTACGATCCTTCGACCCGTAGCGTCTGCACTATTTACACTAAACGATTCAATTTTTTTCAGTTATTATTGTTTAGTCCTCTAATAAACGACGACCGAGCGTGATGTTTGAGCGCTAAAGCTCTGGCCTCGCATTCGGTAGGACGCTGGTTCGAATCCCCGTCCAGGCATCCAGATTTGAGTTTTCCATGGTTTTTTAAAGTCACTCCGGCAGTGGTTTCTTCAAAAGGCCACGGCCGAATTCCTTCCCATTCCTTGTCCCCCAATCCTATTCCGCCTCTAATGATCTCGATCTGGACGAGGCGTAAATTAAAGAAAAAAGTCTAATAAATGTTTACGAGAGCTGTCTCACCTCTCAGTACGCTTCCTGTGATTTGTATAGTTAACTACCTCTCCCATTGTGCGGGATGATAATATCGTTCCGCATTCTGTCGTAAAATGTCTAGAGACCACGTTATGCGAATAAAACGTGTTTCTCTTCCTTATAAGTTTCCATTCCGTGAGCTAATTAGTTTATTGTTAGTCTTAATTGAATCCACACTAGTACTGTGATCCTGTAACTTCGTTTCCCTTATACATTACGTAGATCAACATAGTTATAGCTAACAGAGGTTCAGCCACATACTCACGAACGATTGTTGATTTTGCCTACAATTTTTACTGCTATAAAAGTCAAGAGCACAAAATATTGGTTACTGGTATTTTGGTGGAGCACACAACTAAAAACAGACTTTAACCAAATTTACCTAGTATCAAAAGCACTAATGTTACAATAGTTACAAACGCAAACAGCAATGTTAGAAAATTGAAAGAATAGAAAGGAAAATAAAAGAATAAATGTATAACGGTCAATACCAAATCACTCATACTATAGAGAACCGAAAATCGGTAACTTGCACGTCGTTGTCACTAGCATTAAGGAGGTCTCAAAAAGTATTTGTTGTTGGGAACTGCGAACAATTGTGTAGATACTGGATGGTATGTTCTGCACCATATTCATCATCCAGATAAAGCCACATGCTAAATTATTTTTTGTCCAGTTTGCACAATTTCTCAGCCTTTCTGACGCTCTCCTAGTTTTTCAGTTAAGGTAGTAGTGCTTCTATAGTAGGTAACCATTGATCTACATGAGTCAATCTTGCTCGCCACAGATTGGGCAGAGCAACTTTTGGCGATACATCCAACTCAGCAGTCGTAATCAGGAGACTTTTCCTACATTCCAGGATTTGTCCGGGGATTTGATGCCCGAATAATGGTTTAGCCGAATTTTGGTAAACTTTACTTCTTTGTAAATTTGCAGCTACTTCCCGTCTTATACCAGAGGGAGCGATTCCTACCAGACCGTGTGGTATATCAGTTGGTGTGTCTCTGAGGCAACCCGTAACAATTCTGCAGGTTTCATGTAGCGCTACATCTACTTGCTTGACGTAAGCAGATTTGGACTTAACAGTACCGCCGAATTCTTCAGCAGAATAACACAGTCCAGGAGATGATGTTCAGATTACTGCGGGATGAGCACTCTACACGCTTTCTGTGAGTCTCCGAAGCATGTTTTTGTGACTTTTGGTGTTCAAGCAGTACTGCTTTTGAGGGGGCTATCCAGTGGATTGATAGTGCTGTAGTTCTACACCTCACTATCTGACTTTTAATTTACTGTTGGCATATCTATTTCCCAGGAAGATGTATTTATGAGTTTTTTTTTTTTTTTTAATCTGGATTCAGTTTCATCTGATTTGGTTTATAGTAGTCAGTGAATGGGTGAAGGCCATTACTTACACGTTTCTCCATTGTTCTAAAATAAGGTTTATTCTAGTAGCACAAGAGATAAATAATACATAGGTAGTTGTTCTGGTTCAAAAACTAATACTAGTGGCACATATACCTTGCTACTCTATTAATTGCCTTTCGGTAGAGATTACCTATAGCTGTTGCCTGCCCGTGCCAACAATCTTGTTCGGATATCCCAAACGTTCCGTTCGCTCGCATAGTGCGTCAATGTAGACGCCCAGAGCTATCCCGTCGCTCTCAGACGCACCAATACATCGCTATGTATTATTTATAGAAGGTGATTTTTCGTGACAAAGTATTTTTCTGCCTTCATACGTAACCAAAATAGATAAATGGGGTACCATTTCAAAGACTAAGTTCTCAGTTTCTGAAGAATTGTTAATATGGAATTGCACATTCTATGTTTGTTTATAATTAGACGTCTTAGCCCAGTTTTATATCAAGCGTTGATGGCTTCTGTTAGTTGAGAAGCAAAGCTAGCACCACTTCCTACACTGTTCCTGTGGATCCGTCTTTGCAGCCGGGTTTCTAATTTATTTATTTACCCATTCACAACTTATACAAATAAGTAAATAAATAATACAGTTCAGTGTAGCAGCCGATCGTATAGTATTCCCATCCAACATTATCATTCCTTCCATAAACACCAAACTAGCAAAACAATCGCCAACTGATGCGCAATTAAATAAGCGTGTAGCCCGCTACCAATATTTAAAGCCACAAACACTGCAAAAACTAAACAACCTACTTTAACCATGGAATCTGTGGCAAACTAAATAAAAAACAATACATTATACAAATTACAAATACGTTAATACCGTCGTAATTCCTAGAATCACTTTACAAAGTAACTTTGCAGCAATCAGAACTTTGATAAATGACTTTATAACTTCCGATTGTCTATATCCTACGAAATGCTTAACTTTTGCTTTAGCACCCTAGTAACACGGTTCATTCCACGCTTTATTCGGTTGCAATCCATTACTTTCGCTCTTTTATTTGTTCATTGGTTTTAAACCTACGGCACCTGTGCCATTTATTAGAAGTTCTAAATCTTTTTCTGACTTAGATAAAATGTCGACATCATCAGCAAACATTAGCATCTTAATTTCTTACACCTGAACCAACTCGCTTTCAAAATTGTCCGTTGATTTCATTCTAACTTTTTCGATATTTTCCAGTGACAGCATCGGTGTTTTCGAGAACAAACGCATACATGTATGGAGTAGGCAACCAGATTGTCAGCAAAAACTACTTCAATGGTTACTTGGTTTTCTCCCTATTATTTTGTTTCTGTAGTTTTTTCCATAGTTAATTGTTTTTTATGATATCCTGTAGCTGTGTGTTCACTATAATTCAGTATCTATCTAACAGTTATCTATTATGCTATTATTTGCTTTAGTTGTAATTCTCTGTTGTTTTTTCTATAACTTCTTTTCTGCCTTTTTTTTTATTTTCGCTATAATTGTTTTATCCTGAATAGTGATCATTATGTTTAGTTTACAGTTATCAAGTAATATTTTTATATTAAATTGGTTTACCGATGAAATAAATTAAAAACTCCTTCTGTAGACTAAGAGCAATTGTTTAATCCTTTACGACATTTTTAATGCAATTTTTTCTCTTCGATTCGCTCCCGTTTTGTACGCAAGTGGCCACTGTGAATCGTAAGCTGATAGGTCACATGATGTCCTACTATATGACAAAATTTTATTTTAGTAAAAGTCTCGCAATTTTCGAGATAGTGAAATTTTTTTTCGAAATATATGACTTTGTTCAGTTTATTCCATGCTATTTCTACAAATTAAGACTATTTGAACCATGACTTTTTTTGTAATTTACTCAAGATGTTTGAGTCATCTAAAACAATGTTCTATTTTTCTTAAAGCTTTAAAAAATCTTATGTAAAAAGTGTATATAAATATATTCAAACGGCTGGCTTTGACAATCTGTGGTGTAAAAAAAAAAAAAAAAAATGTACTAAGCACATCGTTCCAATTACATTAAAAATTGCTTCATTATTTTAAAATGGTATAATTGTTCAACACTCCTTTTAAAATTGTGTTTTAATGATTGTTCTAAAACACGAAGGTTGGTATTTTATACTTATTAAAATTAAAGTCTATCGAATTGAAGTTACCGCTTAGTACATTTTTTTTACACCACAGGCTGTCAAAGTCAGCCGTTTAAATAAATTTGTGTACACACAAAAAAAGAAACAGGGTTGTATAAGTCTTAATTTGTAGAAACGGCATGGAATAAAAAGAACAAAGTCACATGTTTCGGAAAAAAAACAACAAATCTCGAAAATGGTGAGACTTTTGCTAAAATAAAATTCTGTCATATAGTAGTAAATGATGTGACCTATCTGTGGTTGCAGGATTATCCTTTTGTTCCTGGACACCCTGTATATATTTAAAGGTTTATAACGTCCGAAGGCCAACAGTAACGTGCATTTAATTTCAAAGCAACAGACGATAGACGAGAAGGAGTAACGAATGGGTACCGAATGTTTGATTCAAAATCGATGAACCTGATTTCCACTACGATTGACTCCGCACAGTTGTGACGCGACCCTGTGACAGTCGATAAGCTGTCACTGCGTTGACTGGCCGTCTCTTCAGTTGTGGTGGGATTTTTCGCGCTCCGTTTGATACCTGCCGCCACCAGCTCCCCCCATCATATGATGATCTCCGTATTGTCCAGTGGGCCGGGGCGGTGCCGGCTGCCTGGCACTTTACAAGACTGATGAAGCGGCGCCTGATGTATCGGCTACCTGTCACATCGCTCACCTCTCCAGACACACCCCTGACCGCAGGTGTTTCGCCCGCCGGGGCAACTCTCCCCAGAATGCTAAAAAAATATATTCAGGGAGCAGCTCTGTACAAGAACTGGAGGGGGGATAGGTGTTAAGTAGTGGCTCTCCTGCCCAACCCACCAACAACTGACAAGAAGCGGTTATCTTTTTGGAAATAATTATTATCCTTCCGTGCTGTTTAAGACGACGTAAAAAAAAAAACAATATGCTATCTTTGCTGAAAGACTGGAAGACGAGATCTTCCAGACATTGCTCGCATTGTTCAACACTTTCACTGGCCACAAGTTGTGACGCACACAAACAATTACTCTCTCGTTGAACATTTAAATTATAGGATCTTACCTCACTTATTATTGTAGACAAGTTTCTTAAGCATCTTTTTTTAGCAGCACGTATGGGTCGAGCTAATGGCATCGTTTCATGGGTAGAAACCTGCTGACATAGAATTTCATCACGATTTTCTTGAAATGAGTCTTCACTGGGTTCAGGTAACCTGGTTGAGACGATTTCCTTTTAGGTTTTCTTGAGATCTTGACAGCGAGAAGTTTGACTGTAGTTAAAAATTTTTCTTAAGGCTTCCCATGCATTTCGAAGCTCACAGTTGCTTACTACAACCAAAGATGAAACGGTAGGCGCAATGGTGCCTCAAAACTCGAGATCGCGGGGCATTAAAATTTTTTTTGGTGTAAGCTTGTATTTTTTCAGGGATGTTACATACGGTTTTTTAGGTTGGGGGGGGGGGGGAGAAGGTAAAAGTTTTTCTTAACGGGTTCCTAGGCATTTTGAAGTGCACATTTCCTTGCTCGAATCAAAGAGAAACTTAAATAACATCAGTAGGCCCTACCTGAAACTTCTACGACAACCGTTTCCGAGATAAAAGTGCTGGTATTATGTTAATATTGTGTTCAAGGAATATACAGGAACTGCTCGTTTTAAAGATGAACAAGATATAGTTAACAATTTTACAATTTCTTGTAAGCGAAGTGTTCATAGCGATGAATGGCATTAGCGAGAGATACTTGAAACGTTGTACTATTCCCAAGTTTGAACAAACGAATTATCCTTACTAACTAACACAAATATAGATTTATGTATATGTATAAAATAAAAATAAAATAATAAAAATAATAAAAATAATAAAAAATAATTAAATCGTAAACCTATCAAAATAAAACCTTAATAGGATAATTCTATGGCCCCAAATATCTTTATCAAGAAACGGTAACTTCACAATTTTCTAACGCTACTGAAAAGCAACTCTGAGAGAATGTAACCCTACCAGAAAAATCAAACTTATCTATGTTCTCGTATTACGCAATGAAAGGACAGAAAATATTAATTAGCTTGCGTCTCTTAGACAGTTACAGTGATATGTAAATTTTATATTGAAAATTATCTGAAACAAAACTTAAAAACATATTTTAGTTAAAAATAAGAATAAACAATTCATGTTTAATGGTTTATAACAACTGAACTATTAAAGTTTGTTATAAAATTCTTTGTTAAATCCCTTTATAGAGAAGTCTGTTTACACTTGTAAAATGTATAAAACAATCAAATTAACAATAATTAAGAACAGTGCGTTGTGATGGATTATTCTAGTATATAAATGAACAATACAAAAATTTTATCACTCCAAGAAAAACATTGACTAGTCATGAAAAAATGTTGAAAAATATGCTAAACTGATTTTTTAAATTCTAAATCACTTGAAAATATGCTAAATTTAGCCATAAAAATGCCAGATTGGCTGCACTATACATAGGGATATAAGAGATACCAGGTAATAAGCTAGACAAAGGCTTTCGAGCTGTAGAAAGAATACCCGAGCAAAGGGACGGACCCACACACATTGCCGCACCGCGATGTGCACGGTATTTTTCATGTTAAAACCTAGCAGAAGAGAAGAAAAGCGACGTAGCAATATTATGCTAAGTTTTTTTTTTTAGTTTGTCTAGTTGAAACACTTGACAAAACAAGATCATATCAGTCGCCCAATTGAATATACATATTTAAACAACCCTATGGGTGTGGTTCATTTACTGCTACGGTGTTTCTAGTTTCGCAATGAAAAATTTGTGTGCATAGTTTCATCAAAACCACCCACGCTGGAACGCAGGAACTTTCCCAACACTCCCTAAGGTCCCTTATCATTCTGATTTGTTGATTACAGAAAATTTAACGCAACCATACTTCCAGTTTGAAACTTGTGAATCAATTTTAAAGTCAATCTGTCCATTTAAGTCGCGCAGTAAGAAACAGTTGTACCACGTTTCTTCAAAATAACCCTGTACGTTCACCAACCCGCTGCGTCAGTAAAGCTTTATTGTAAATATGCGCCCTGTAGAGAAAAAAAAAAAAAAAAAAGAAAAAAAAAATTGTAATTGAACTGCGGCGTGAGTTGTACACTAGTGTGTGTTTTGTTCCTGGCAGAAGTTTTTCGTCACTCCTACAAAAATTTGCTGAAGATTATTGAACATGATGCGTCATACCATATAAACCCATATAAACACATAGTAACGCGGGCTCGAAAAATCCACAAGGGCGAGATCACCATATAAAAAATGTGGAGAGGACGGGAAAAAAAGTAAAGGCAGTAAAAGAAACGAAGTTATGAACTAAAAATGTAATGAGGCTATAAAGACGTTGGAAACAAAGAAACCTATCCAAGATCTTTCCGAAGCAAATCAAGTAACGTAGACCGATCCGTCGTACGTGGAGATATTTTTGATGAAGACTGGATTCAGTGCTATGAAGCAAAGACAGGGCCCATGAAGATTGTGTTTATAAAGATTCTTGAGATATCCATTGTTATTGTGATTTTTGTAAGGCCATAAAACGATTAGGTCACCAATTATTGCTGTGTCTGGGGCTACTCGACAACTTGTGTAATGCCAAAAAATTAAGGCGAAAATGTTTTCAATTTAATTGGTTGAAATTTTTTATGATTACTAACTTCTCATTAATATGACTGCAGAAGTTCCCAGTCTTCTTCTTATTCTCGTGTCGATAGCAGCATCAAATATGAGGTAGTGTTTCACCCAATTCCATGGCTTTGTCAGTAGCTGATTGGAGGTCAATTTGGGATACATTCATTCCGATTTGTGGCAAGACAACAAATGTACCATAGTTTCCCTCTCCCCGCACGAACATGTAGTATCTGGCTGTTCACTCAGGTATTCCGATGTAGCAAGAGTATATTTGGAACGACCAACTCCAACTCGAAGCCATTTCGTGACTTCCATATGGACCATGGTTGTTCAGACCCAGGTGGTAGACCCTCTTTTGGCCTGATCCACACGATATCATGTTGCACTCTCTTCTCTCAAGCCAATATTCTTTCATTGCTTGGTGGTCAATTTAGTGGCTAAGTCCGTAGGAAGCTTGGTCGGGACTTAAGTCTCGATGGCGCTGGTGAAAAGCCATGTAGAGTGTGTCGAGTGTCTTCATAAACCAACGTTGGTTCATTATTTGGTTGTTCGTCTTGTCTAACGTGTGCGTGTTTAGAATTTAATATTGTGTCGAGTATGGAGTGGAATAATGAGACAGCATTAAAATTAATCGATTTTTATCGTGAACGGGAATGTTTATGGGACCCTAGGAACTAAGAATACAAAAACAAATTGAAGAGATTAGACGCTTGGAGGGATGTAAATGAGTGAGCTTTTAGAAGTTAATGTGCAAGATGCGAAGAAGAAAATGGAATCGTTGTTGACACTTTTCGTCATGAAAGACAAAGAGAAGAAATCAAATGCATTGCTTCCATTGTACCCTGCCTACGGAATAAAAATAATCTGCGATTTCCTCCCACACTCTTTCGCTGCTTGACGGACTTTTTCTAGCTTTTTTTGACAAAGGAAGAAAAGATTGTTAGTTGCTATTTTTCACTGTTCTCTAAGTTTCTGGGATTGTTACTCCTGCATCATATAAGCATCAGGAGACTGTGGCACATGCTACCACACCAGTTATTCAATTAATAGTTTTGTAATTATTATTATATGTTAATGAGAATGTAATAATATGTATGATGTATTAGTGCTCTCGAGTTCCTTAGATTATAATTTTAATGTCAGCGGGTATCTTTAGTTAGATCTGTAAGAAGTAATAATAGGGTCTTTGGTCCGCTAGCGCGGACAGAGGAGTTGAAGACGCGCTATGTGAAAAGTAGGAGCTATATCGCTGACCGCCTACAAGGACCGAGCTGTGGCATGAGGTTTGTTTGTTTTTTTTTTGTTTTTTTTTTCGTATGTATAACGCGACTAGCACTGAAGTACAAGAATAACAGATGTATTACAAAACGAGTTGTAACAAGTGTTTAATTTATTAGTTTGATATTAAGGCCAATCTTAGTGATTTATAATTAGTGCATTGATTGAAAGTAGTAACCTAACCTTGTACTAGATGCGGCTATTGACTACCACATAAATTAAAGTCACCTCAATGCTACATGCGCTTGTCAAGAGACGGTGTTATGGGTCAAAACTTGTAGTAAAAGTCATCAATAATTCGGAGCCAGAGTAAATTAGGAAATTATGTTAAGCGACTTTCTGCTTGAAGCAGTTAAATAAAGGAGGGGTTTATAAGGCGTGTAAACATTAGGTGATATTTTGCTTAAAGAGTTGTAATTAAAACGTCACTTATTGCTTGGACGAGAGTCAATTGCCATTCCACATGGTCCAATCCCTTGGCGCCAACCCCTTGGTTTGATGAGGAGAGGAGGCCGAACGCCAACGGCTTGTGGTCCCAACACTTGGCCTAGTGTTTTCGTACCTTAAGCCATGCCGCGTTTGATCCCAGTTTAATTTTAAGATTAAAATAAAGACAGAAAATTCATTCTTATTTGCAATTAATTTTAAGTGTTCGTTAGATGTTTGTGAGTGTAGTTCAGCGTATATTTCCTGTGGCTGGTGAGGGAAGTTCTCGCAGGGTCTGCAGCGCCCTGCGTCCTTCGCCTGGATGCCGCAGGAATGCCGAAACAAAATGCTGACTTTTAAGAGCCGCCGCGTGATCTGCCCCCACCCCACCGGCCTCTCTGTCTTCATTGCCCTTCTCGGCCCCCCTCTCCCCCCTGTCCTGTAATTACCTGCCATATTTGGAAGCACAAAGGAAGCCGCCTCCAGTGCCGGACCGACCGGAGCGCCGCGGCGCGGCCGCAGACGGTAACTAGCGCAGAGTGCAGCTAGCGAGTCTGATGGCGATCCGCAAAAAAAAGGACGAATCGCCGGGCCAAAGCGGTTGGCCTTCGCGGGGCGACGATGACAACTCACAGAGGAGACAGTCGCGTAACTGGAGCGCCCGGGGCGTTCTTATTAATCACTGGCGAACTAGCATAAGGTATCGGTCGGGACCGGTTCCTTGACGCCCCCTCTCATCTGGGTCTGCGCCTCCCCTCAGTGTCACACTACTTAGAAACCATTAACGTTTCTACGGTTGGTGGTGCGAATGAGGTGCGTCCACGGTCTATTTGATTGCGCGATTAGCTCGGCGGGCGATTAAGAGTTCCCAGAAGCCCGCGCGCGCCGGTGCGGCGGTAATGTCATTATGATTACCCACCGACTCGGAGAAAAGGTGGCGTTGGACCCTACGATTGCATCGGACTAAATGCTAACAGCTCAAAGGAGCCGCATCCACAGCAGAGAGGGTCACGGCGCACAATAATGCTTCCACCACACAAAGACCGCCGCAGACCCGTGTACCGACAGAAGACCAACACACTGCGACGAAATGCGTGTTTAACCCCTTAGCCTCTCTGGTGTAATGTTTGATCAGTTCAATTAATTGCGACGGAGAATTTGTTCCAGTGACAATTTCCCTACACACGAACATTTCCAGCCACAATTTTTTTACGCTAAAACATTTTGAGTGCAATTTCACAAATCATCTACTGCCATCCCTTGCGAATTTTTGTTTTGATTTATTTCAGTATCTTTATTAATTGCTTAACGTTTACGGGTGGAAGGACACTTCCTCCACCGGTCCGAAACTAATACTGGCCTGATGAAATTTTGATTAACTGCTTCCACACTATGTCCTCTTCACGTTTTCCACTCTCCATTTTCGGAAAAGTCACCACAAATTAAATTAAAGAAGCCGAAAATGTTCAACCGTGAAATGTTACCAATACTGCAAAAGTGACACAAAATTTATCAGTACAGGGATCATATCAACCTGAACAGGTTCGTTTTTCCATAGAGGTCGTGGTTAGGTTGCAATTTGGCCTGGACCAAGAGTAAAAATTTACGGGAAATTCGTTGAGCGGCAGCCATCTCAGAAGTGGCGCATTTGTTTACGACAGAAACAATCGATTTTGTCTCTGACTGCTTGTATTGATATGATTTTTTTTTTTTTTTACTGTTTTACGTCTCTTTTTAACATCGAGGTCTTCAGAGACGGGAAATGATGGGGGGCAAGTATGGGGGGCAAGGAATGGGAAGGAATTCGGCCATGGCCTTTTGAAGGAAGCATCCCGGCATTTGCCTGGAGTGATTTGGGAAACCATGGAAAACCCAAATCTGGATGCCCGGACGGGGATTTATTGATATGAAGATGGCGAGCGTTGTTGTACTACATCTCGAACAAATATTTTCTATCTGTTAATTTCGTGCGACCTTTTACAACGGAGGGAAGCTGAAACAACAAGAAAACATTACAACAAAGGATTTAACCAATATTTCAAGAGAATTTCATTAATTTTGCAACGCCGGTGGCATCTGATAGTTGGGTGCCGCTCTCATATTTTGCCATTTTTAATTTAATTTGTGGCGACTATTCCGATAAAAGAGAGTGTAAAACGTGAAGAGGATATTATAACCAAGCAGTTAAAAAAAATTTCAACAGTTCAGTATTAGTTTCGGACAGATGGAGAAAGTTGCCTTCCACCCGCATTCGTCTTGAAAATTTAATCCATTTCAATTTCCTAGCATTCAAAGAAAATTTTATTACTCCGTAATCCCTTTGGTAATTTATTCCAATCTCTGGCTCCTTTACCTTTAAAAGGAAATTCTCTCTTTTCTAATGCATGAAATCGAGTGCCATCTTGTTGGCGTGGTCATCTTCTCCCTTCCTCCTACTGCTCTTAATTTTTCCAACAATATCTTTGCAAGGCTAGACACCAATACGCTTTGTACGCTCCCGTAGCTTCTTGAACTTTTGACATTTTTAATTCGTCAACGATATGCTTTCAAAAAGCTGATCTAGATTAGGTAGATTAAAATTTTAAACCAAATTTATTACCATCCATATTGCAGGCTGTGAGTTACATCAACAACTTTTTCAGATATTCAGTCATTTGAATTCTCGGTGTGTAGCTGTCACTTTGCCATTTACATCTATCGAATTTTGTCAAAAGAGAAGCTTCTTTGTCTTTGACAATGAGTTAGCAGTCAACAAAAGGACAGAGCTGTTTGAAGACTCTCAATCTCTTCAGTAGTCTGGTGTTAATTTAACTTAGTAATCTCCATGAGTAACTTTCGATTTATTTCAGCCACATTGGATGGATTTGGTCGAAATCATTTTTTAAAAATTGACTTTTCACTTTTCCGATTTTATTTTGTATTTTTTTATTTTATTTATTTACTTTTTGTGCAGTTTCATTCACATTGCTTGAGCCCTGGAGGAGGTTAACTATTCTAACCAAACCTACCCTCTCACCCTTTCCCCAGCCTTTGCGCTTGGGTGGAGTCACTTCCTTCTTCTCACCATAACCAGTTCGTGGCAATATAAGTTTCGCAAATAGAACGTCGTCGGCAAGAAGTTGGTTTGGTGATATTTCTGTAATTCCCCTGACACGTTTCGCCCCTGTCGTGTGAGGCATCATTAGTAGCAAGGAATATATGTTGTATTAATGAGTAAATTTCCACTTATTATGTATAATACTAATCATTGCGTGCATACTCTGTACTTATAAATATTTTGGTAATTCTCACATAGTGGTCAGGATCAGCACTTCATGCAATTTTACCGAACAGTGTTTATAGTTGCAACTAATTATGCTGCTAATTATTTTTCAAGACTTAACTTGCTGTTGCAGTTTATGTTTTTGATTCAACTGACATCTGTATAATTAAACAACTGGTTGTTTTCGTTTCATCTGTGTTACTATGTTTTGCGAGTGCTGTAGAGCCAACCTGATATAGTTTGTCTATGTTTTTATATCTGTGTTTACCATCTCTGGAATTATGTCTCGGTATGTATCAGCCGTATAGTTTTATTTAATGTTTCCTTCATTATTCTTATTTGCTTGTATGCGTTAATTTTTATGAGTAATACTAAACGAATCCGCCAATTTAAAAAATATCACGCTATTCAACACACGAAAAGCACTCAAAAACATGAAAATTAACAGAGACATCCAGATATTAATCACAAAACTTTAATTAAATCATAACGGCTGATACGAACAGAGAGGCAACCTAACAGAAGGTAAATACTGGTACAGCTATAAAAATACAAACAAGCGAAATCTAGTGGGCTCTACCGCACTCACAAAGCATAACAACACCAAAACAAGCATTTGTTTAATTATACAGGTGTAAGTTTACACGAAACATGAACTACAGCACCAAGTGAAGACTTGAATAAAATAATTGTTTAAAAAACATAAAAACCGACTTCAAAAAAGAGCACTAAAAATTTTAAAATAACTTTATACCTTGCTTAGGAAAAATTAAATCTAAATGGACAATATTTTACATTACTGTCGTTGAAGTTTTTATATGAATTAGTTATTTTTGGAGTCGGTGCCAGCTGTCAGATCGCGCAAATCGAATTACTGAACTTTATTTGGTGTTCTAGGCGAACCGAGAGTACGAACAAAAATTCGAAATATTTTGCAGCATGTCATGAAGAAGACAGTTGTATTGTGGGGGATAGCTCAGGGAAACAAATTAACGGTATTTTATCCGTGGCTCGGCCTTGTTGGTCATCCAGGTATATCTCTGGCGCTACAGTGTCAGCTGGTTGGCTGCTTCATGCAGTAAACGATCTACAGTTACTGTAATATTGGCGTATCATCTGTATGTTTCAGTTTTGTTGAAACATATTTCTAGCATTAATTGTAGGTAAGCAGTTAAATGATTTTTTATGTATAATTGTTATTCCTTATTGTTTTCTTTTTGTTTTTCTTGCTTTCGCTGGCACCGACTCCAAAAATAACTAATTCATATAAAAACTTCAATGACAGTAATGTAAAATATTGTCCATTTAGATGTAATTTTTCCTAAGCAAGGTATAAAGTTATTTTAAAAATTTTAGTGCTCTTTTTTGAAGTCGGTTTTTATGTTTTTTAAACAATTATTTTATTTTTAAATTTTTGGTGTTATTATAGTTTATTTTGTATTTTAAATATACCACTGCAGTTCTCATTTTGCGAACTTCCTGGTAGCTCAGTGGTTAAAGCGAATGCTTTCAAAACAAAACAAAATCTGTATTCATGTAACCTAACAACTTTCAGAATGGGGTGAATTGGATGCTGTGTTAAGTAATGTCAGTTTACATTTTGGTCTAGGCTGTAAAATCTGCTGCTCGATAATAGAAACATGTAACAACTTGTAATGTCTCGCTTATTCCTTACAGAAAATATTGTTTGTCCGGACATTACTGGGCGGTTTCTGTGGTCTAAAAACCAGTCAGGGTGGGCGCCAGGTTTTCGACAGAGTTTCCTATATTAAAGGAAAGCGCCTGTCGAAACCGAAAACAAAAGCTGACCACAGATTCCACACTACAAGCTATAATTTATTAAATGACTTAGGGATGGAGGGTGATTGAAAAAAAACAGAGTTTACAATAGAACATTTGAATTGCTTTTACTCACAAAGTGGTCAGTGTATATTAAGGCACATACAACAACGTTTTGTGGATTTAAAAAGTTTCAGCATGAGACTTGTCTCAGAGGTTTTCTGGGCTGAACGGGTTTGCAAATGTCTCTTCCTTTCTTGGTGTGTATTTACCCGGGACTGCGTGATGACGGAGGTGGGCCGCGTGTCAGCGGCGGCTGCGGCGACGGCGGTGGCAGCGGCGGCGACGGCGACGGCGGTGACAGGCGCGGCGGCTAGTCGTCGCTCACCCTCAGTCCTTCTTGCCCGAAGTCGTCAGTCGTAATAATCTCGTGTCACTGCGTCGGTCCTCCACACCCGCATCTCCTCCATCTCTTCAGCCAATCGGAGCCAAAAACGCTCAGCCACTCGCCGATTGGTGGGCGCCCTCGCAATAAACAAATAAAACAACAAGGAAATCAGATCACATGTGTCGTCACATGTGCCGGCAGTTTCTTGCGTAGGTCCACACCCACGTTTTTTTCCTTGGTCTCCTCCCGTTTTTCTGTTGGAGCACAACACATCTCACCCCACAGAAGCAGCCCCCAGGGGTCTTGCAAAAACAACACAGACCATATGCCCGGCTTCCTGCCTCACAGGACGTTCAGGACATTACAACTACCCCTTCTCCCCGTGATTTCAAATCGTTCTTGGAATGATTTGAAATCCTTTGCTACTTCATCCACCCGTTTATGGCCTGGTACTACACACTGTTCTTCACTGACCATTTAATCTTTCATTTAATTTACAACCATTACTCTGTCTTCAAACAACCTCCACGAATGCTACTTAGCCAAAGCTTGACTTACGAGGAACGCTTTCTATTATTTTAAAATTTTGTGGACACACAACAAACAGAGCCAGCATACATCCAGAAACATTTTTTATATGCACAAGTCTTAGAAATCTAATATAGTCAACTTTCAGTTTGATATTACAATATATATATATTTCTATCACGAACATAGAGTAAGACATCATCACACAATGTGACATCTCCACAACTGTTTACACTGACAATCTTACTCATCAATTGAGGCACTTGACAATGAAACTTCCAAAACACTATTCGTGCCTTCAAGAACAAGTATCAAACTGAAGCTAAACTCCCTGTGACGGGAGCATCTCCGTGATGTAATTTTTACCCCAAATAGTAATTGGGAATATAAAACACTAATGCTACCAATTAATCAAACTTTTTTTTTAACCTTCTATTTTCTTATTGTTATTAAATCTTAGTACACAATGCTTTCTGCACAACAATATTACCATGTTCCTTTTAAAACTGCTTCTCCAGCTCTCGGGCAATCAAAATTTTATACCGTTAACTGTTCAGAGATACTAAAATTTTAATTCCCCTCCTTATTTCCATATTTACGAATTAACAATACATAGCTAACAATGTTTGCATTGAACACTAATACAATTCCTCCTAAGACACAAAATCAAATGGTATGCTAAACTGCTAATGCTTACATCATTTCATTATTACCTTTCTACAGTTTTTTTAAAATTATTATTATTATTATTATTATTATTATTATTACCTCTTACAAGTGGTGACAGACAATCCAGTGCCCTCATTACCACATAGTGTACACTCCTTATCCATCTAGCCTTCTCAGCCAACCATTTCTTAGTTGTACTACTGAATGCACTATCCTATTATTGACCGCCACAGCACCCTACGTCGTGTGTCATGCGTTCCGCTGGCCGACCATCTGGTGTGAGTAAACAACACAGCAGGCAGAAATGCCTGGCGCCGGGGGGTGGCTGGGTGAACGCCCTACTTCCCGCGGTTCTGGAGTCAGTCACACACACACAAAGATCCTGCACTCCCAAGGCCAAGCGCCTCCCCAAACCTAGCTCTATATTGGCCACGCAGCTTCGGCTTCAAAACACGACCGAACAATCGGCTATGTTAGCGCTTCCCACGTCTATCAATTCAACCCTTCGAATGCCACGATATTGTTCATTTGTCCTTTCAGAGGTTCGAACATGAACTTACCTCTAACACAAACTCTCCCAAAACTCACAACCTTATTTACCTAGCATAGAAAACAGCTCTAATTCGACAAGATATGCAAGAAAACTACCTATAAAGTACACTTTGTCAGTGTAAAATTAATACTAATGAGTTTATACAGAATGTCCTCACCGCACTACCATAATACATTACGTTGCTTTGAAAGCAAAACATACAACTGTCCTCGGACAGTTCGAGCGGGAAACCCTCAATTATGCACGGTGCCCAAATGGCACTCGAATTTGTCCTACGCCTTCCTCATCGACTATCCTTGATAGTACTGCCGGAGACTCCGGGCATTGTAAATCCCCACCTCAGCTTCGCCGTCTACCAGCAAAAACGCATTTGTGGCCACTGGTTTTAAAATGCGGTAGGGTCCTTTGAAGAGATGGAAGAATTTGGCAATTTTCTTCTTCAAAGCGTCCGACTGCGAGACACAGCGAACCAATACCAGATCGCCTGCGTTGAAAACGTGAGGTTTTTTTCCGTCCTCCCTCGCCTGCCTTCTTTTTGCCTTCTCCAAGAGGAATTCCCTCGCTCGCACCACCCTCACATCCCGGTCAATGTTTACCACTGGTTCTGGGCAACCTACCAGCCGGTCAACCAGCGTTTCGGCGGGCGTCCCGAAGTGCAGCTCCACTGGCCGGTATCCCGTGCTGCAGTGAATACAGTGGTTGAAAAAATCTTGTATCATGGGCAGATGCTTTACCCATCCGGCATGATTATCTCCAACCAACATCCTAAAATAGGCCCCTAGCTGGCGATTGTATCTTTCCACAATATTACTTTGTGGGTTTCTAATCGAGCTGAAAATCGCCTTTATTCCTGCCTGGGCCAGTCCATCCCGCCATCTTTTGCTTGTGAAGATGGTGGCGTGGTCACTAAGGAGACGACTCGGCCGTCCGCATTCTGGCACGTACTTGTCCAGAATGATGCGGAGGCATTGCTTCGTCGTAGTGAAATTCGTCGCATACAGGCGGACCAGCTTGGTAAAGGCATCGACAACCACCAGTACAAATTGTCTGCCATACCTTCCCCGTGGGAGCGCTCCAAAAAAATCAAGGCACGCCAACTCATTTGGAGCACTAGGAGTAATGGGAGTGAGTTCCCCAACATAACTCCTATTCGGGGGTTTTACTCTCTGGCACAAATCGCATCCCCTGACAGTCTTAGCTACCCGCATCTTGAGCGAGGTAACATACCATTCCCGGCGGAGCATTTGAAACGTCCTTTCGGTGCCCTGATGACCGAAGTGCTCATGGTACATGCGTACTATTTCCCCCGCCATAGTTTGTGGCGTCCACACTAGCCAGTTTTCTATCTCGGGGTCCAGGCGGAAACACACTCCCTCGTGGATTTGGCACATTACCGCTAAGTTGCAGACTCTTTGGTCTTCCCCGTTTCCTCCACGCTCAAGGAATCGTCTCATCCTCCCTATTTCTTCATCCCCGCGTTGTTCCGTAATAAGTCGGTTGCGAAACTCGATGGGATCGACGCCAGCAATCACCCTGGCAGCCGCAACCATAATCTCATGCCCTTTCGCCACATGGCCGCCGGACGGGACGAGGTCTTTCGGAAAACGGCTCAGAAAGTCAGCCATCTTATTTTCAACCCCCTTGCAGTAGGACACTTGGAGGTCATATTCCTGCAATTGCAGAGCCCAACGGGTGACCCGACTAGAGGTGAATTGACTTCATGAGAAAGACCGAGCGTGGTGGTGTAACGGATAGCGTTCTGGCCTCGCATTCGGGGGACGGCGGTTCAAATCCCCGTCCGGGCATCCAGATTTGGGTTTTCCATGGTTTCCCCAAATCACTCCAGGCGAATGCCGGGATGCTTCCTTCAAAAGGCCATGGCCGAATTCCTTCCCATTCCTTGCCCCCATCCTTTCCCGTCTCTAAAGACCACGTTGTTAAAAAGGGACGTTAAACTGTTACAAAAAAAAAAAAAAAAAAAAAAAAAAAAAAAAAAAACATGAGAAAGGTCAAGGCTTGGTGGTCTGTTCTCAAAAATGTCTTGCTGCCTAGCAGATACGGTCTAAACTCTGTTACACCAAACACCAGAGATAACATCTCAATTTCCGTACCGAGCGGGGCGGTGTAACGGTTAGCATTCTCGCCTCACATTCGGGAGGACGGCGGTTCGAATCCCCGTCCGGGCATCCAGATTTGGGTTTTCCATGGTTTCCCCTAATCACTCCAGGCAAATGCCGGGATGCTTCCTTCAAAAGGCCATGGCCGAATTCCTTCCCATTCCTTGCCCCCATCCTTGCCCCCTATCCTTTCCCGTCTCTAAAGACCTCGATGTTAAAAAGAGACGTAAAGCAGTTACAAAAAAAATCAATTTCTGTCGTGTGGTAATACCGTTCTGGCCCTCTCACAACCTGTAGCTCTCCATCATCTGTTTGCTGTCGCAAAACAGCTCCGACACCCCTCCCACTGGCATCACAATTAAGAAAAAATGGTCTTCTGTAGTTTGGGTGAGCGAGAGTAACCTTTTTCCGGAAGGCTTCCTTTAATCGTGTGAAAGCTTCTTGTTGCTCCTCCCCCCATTTCCAGCGAGTACCCTTTCCGAGGAGGTAATACAGTGGCTCATTCAGGTCTGCAAAATCCTCTATGTCGTTCTTGAAATAGCCACAGATCCCCAGAAACTGCCTCACCTGCTTCACACTCACAGGAGTCGGAAAACGCAAAATCTCTTCCACCTTTTCCAGAGTGGTCTCGATCCCTTCCGGTGTAACCCAAAAACCCAGAAGCTGACCTCTCGCGCCCACAGATTGGATTTGTCAGGTCGCAGCATCATCCCACGCTTGGCCAAAACACCAAAGAGCGTATCCAAGTGCGACATGTGTTGCTCGAATGTGTCCGAGAACACCAGGACATTATCCACATACATGGCACAAAATTCCTTTACTTCTGCCACTCGCTGATTGGTGGGCGCCCTCGCAATAAACAAATAAAACAAGACGGAAATCAGATCACATTTGTCGTCACAAGTGCTGACAGTTTCTTGCGTAGGTCCACACCCACATTTTTTTCGTGGTCCCTCCCTGTTTCTGTTGGAGCACAACACATCTCACCCCACAGAAGCAGCCCCCAGGGGTCTAGCAAAAACAACATAACATACTGCCCGGCTTCCTGCCCCACAGGTCTCTCAGGACATCACAAGTGATTGGGTGCAATCACATTTGTAATTCATAATATTTCATCTATAGGTCATCTTACATTTTAATTTTGCTTATTTTCACCCAAAAAATCATCTGAAGTAATATTCTGGGACAATTCAACTCTGGGAAAAGTACTCGGAGCCCAGAAGCCAGTGATTAGAATTATTTGTGGGGATAGCAGTAGAACCTCACACAGAGAGTTAAAAGGTTTTAACACGGTTACAGAACTGCGACCGTGACAGGACTTGGGCATTTAACCCATTGGTTTTAACAAAGTATAAAGGACTTGGGTATTAATCCATGTTTAGTAAGTGTGTGAGTGAAAGTAGTGATAAGAGAGACGTTCATGTAACGAAGGACAGAGAGAGAGAGAGGCAAAGCCTAATAATTTTCTGTGAAAAACATACATAATTTTTGTAAACTACATTACACATATAATTTTTGTATACACAATTTTGTGCAACATCAGTTTTGTAAAGCATACTATCTTTTTGTAATTTTATGTATGTGTAGATATAAGGTGTACTATTTTTCTTGTATATTTGGTTCTTTTAAAGGTTAACGTGATATTGAGTAATTTGGTTTCATGTTTTGAACTTAATTTTTATTCCATACGTGGAATTTTTGGTTTTGAGATATGTGGAAGTTTGATAGTTTTGAGATTTTTATAATAATACAATGTGAATAAGCTTTTTCAATGTTTGATATTGATAATAATTTCAAGTGTGAGTGAGTAAATGTTTTAGTACTTTTGTAATAATTTTGGTATGAATGGAGAACAGAGCAACCGCTTAAGTTTAGGGTTAAGTTTAGGTTTGGGATATTTTCCAGTAATTTTTGGGAGTTTTTCAGTAATTTTTTGGGGATTTTTTACTTTTTCTTGGGTTTTTTTTTTCTTCTTCTAAGATGTTCAGCCAGTTTTTGTTCCAAAAATGACTTCAATCTTCAGGGGGCATGTAAGGTATCCCTCGTTCTATTTTTCATATTTCGTTAGAATCCGGTCAAGTTTAAGGTTAGTTGGAGTACACGATACCACACGTAGAATCAAGTTAACAGCATTTCTAGGATAATAAAGTGGATAAATAACACATACACAGCATAAGTAAACTATAAATTGCCATAAAGACATGATAGTTCAGCAGGAAATAGGTTATTTCACACAGGAGTAAATTTTTAATAACAGATACTAACGTTGGTTGGCAAGATATTTTGAACCGATTTAAACGAAGTAAATGTTGAATAATTGCAAATAATATGCATAAATAAACCTTTTATCATGTCTAAGACACATTATTTCAGAGATAAATAAGTAATTTCAGTAAAGGAAAAATCTAACTCATAAATTTTGGCATATTCCAGTTTTAGTATTTCCGAGGAGATTTCAGTACAGTAAAGACAATAAAGAACCTATATTACATAGGCCTAGACTCACTATAACCATAACTTCAGTGTAGCCTGAATTTAACTGCTTATTTTGAAGTTTATCTTATCTCTGTAGCTATTACCTCTGAGACACAATAAATTATTTAGTGATTTACACGTGGATTTTATGTCGAGTGTTTTTAGGAAAATCATAACATCGGTACTATGGCTTCAAATTGCGTGGAATTAATATGTGTGAAGCTAAAGGAATTGATTGTCCCGGCAAACTATCTTATAACCCGGAATTCAAGTAGGCTTTTGAATAATAAAATGCTCAAGTTGGGTGTTCAATTTTACGTGTTCGTATTATGTTTAAAAAATACTCAGAAGGTGGAAATTATCTGATTTAGATGAATTTGATTCTCTCTATGGCTATTTAATTTATTAGCTACTTTATATCGCGTGGCAATGTTTAAAATCAGTGCTAAAGCATTTTATGTGTGCAGTGTCTGTAACAAATTATTTCATGATCGGATTAACATTCAACAGGTTAGTGAAATGTCTTAAAATGTGTTTAGAAAATTAATTATGTGTGTTAGCTGGTATTTACATGTCCTTAGCGCTCTTGAAATGGCTTTAAAGTGCTGGAATTAATTCCGAAAAGTTGACCAAATTGATCGATTTACTGGCGTCTATTTACTCACTGATATTTCATATTCTACTGACTGAAACTATTTAAAACCTATTAAAATTGAAAGATTATTTTATTTACTGCTTGTTTTTCTACTTTTAAAATCCTGAAACTACTTAAAAGACCAAAATTATGTATGTGAACTGTTTAAGCAAAATGAGTATTAAAAATCCAATATAATTACTTCTTGTGGTTATTAGATGCTTTAAAACTATCAGCAACCTGTTAATTTATCTACTAGGCTGTCTCAGGAATGATTATTATTGCTGTTTTTGGAGCTTTAAGAGAGTTGTTCAAGAAGTTAAGAATATTAACAGTGGCGGCAGTGTATATACACATTAATGTAATTTGTAGTCACCAGTTATACTTTTTTTTTAAAAAAAAGTAAAATACACAATTATAGCACTAGAAGTAAAAATGACTTTTACAAGGATTACAAGTTGCAATGTGTTCAAAGAGGTACAAATCATCCATAAGCTCTCACCACATCTTAAGTGTCTGCAGGGGATAAGATAAAATTCAGGAAAAAATCAAAAGAATTTTTAATTTACAACTTCTCCTATTCCATAGAAGTATTTATGTTTAAGGTATCTACAAAATAATTGCCAGTAGTCTGTGTAAATGAAAGTGATATAATTAATGTACATATTATTCTGGGACAGTTCATTTTCTTGTTTATACATCTGTTTTGTTATACAATTGTTTTATCTGTAAATTTACAACTTTCTACATCCCACATAATCAGTCTCTTATATTGGGATTTATGGAAAACTAGCACACACATCCTTCTCTCTGACACCATTTGATAAGTTCTCAAAATTTCGTGACTACAACTGTTAATCATACAGAAAAAAATGTCCTGTGCCCTCCCTACAGATTTTCTTGTCAAATTCCGTCAATATCGGTATACGAGTTTAGTTGTCAAAACGTAACAAAAGACAGAGACTTACTTCTGCATTTATAGTATTAATACTGCAGCTCCCACACACACTGACTGTGAATCATCCTTAAGGTATCAATATAACGTAAATAGTGTACACTTACAGCATTGCAAGACCCTATGATTAGCCTCGCATTGCACCCCTAACTTTGTGATATCTACAGTTTAACATTCAATCCGTATAACCGACGGCCCAGGAGTGACTCTTACGATCAAAAATAATTTTTTAAAATCTTAGCCTCCATGGAGATTTTAACGGGTACCACGACCCAAACATTAGTAAGCAAGTATTTTACCACTGAGCTACCTTACCTCTACATGGAAAATCAATACAGAGACCTCCATATCCAACGCGTCTGTCTATCGCCATTCAGTAATTTTTCGAAAATTATAAGACAACATGTATTATTCATACAGATAATTTTTCAACCAAATGTAGACAGTATTTTTCTCCTAGTTTCAAAGAATAAGTATACAAAGTTTCATCGAGATCGGATGAAAACTGTCGATTTGTATGAAGAACAAACAAACCAACAAACAAAACAATATACATACATTCATCTTTATATATATATAGATGAATGTATTGGAAATTGGAAGCAGGTGAAGAGAGTGATGGAAGTATGTAAGGCATATTTTAGAGATATTAATAGAAGAATGAGGAAATAGTATGTGGAATGGAAGAGATGACAATGGTTACAAACTGCCTCTTGCTTTAGGATCAAGGAAATTGAAAATTGTATTTTGTAGGTAAGAGAGTCGGGGACTAATTAATTACCAAAGAAAATGCTGAAAATGGGTAAAAATGATATTCAGAAGGTGAAAAATTGGAAGATTGCATTGAAAGAATATAAGATAGAAAGAAAATGTGAATATAGATGTGTAGAAAAATTACATATGCTCCATCACAATTAAATCATGAAAAATTAAAGAATTATATTTAACGAAATACTTGGAGTTACTTAACACATTGATTTTTCCTTTATTTTTGTTTATTGTTCCAAATCTGCCATCAACCATCTGAACTGCCACACGTTGCAACTATATGTTTGATCCTTTTGAATTCTTGTCTGACATCTCATTAGCTTACACAAGAACTTCTGTTTTTGTTCACTGTTATTTCTATTTACCTGTGCCTTCGTGCAGTCAGTTATGATTCTTATTTCAAGGCATCATGTGGTTAGAATTCAATAATCTTTCTTTAAATGAGCAGCTTACTGCTTTTTCAATTTTCTATCATCCATCTGTAGATTATTCCATTAACTGTTACAGTAAATTTCTTAGGACTGATATTATTAGATTTTAATATAGTCATGTTATTTCTTACCTTAAAGAATTAGAAAAAAGGAATTTAAAGTCAGAAGTAATGCATCACATTTTTTAGTAGCAAAATCAGCTTCTCACTAATTGCAAAATCTAATGTAGATAACAAGTAAACATTAAATTGTGTTAATATTATGACCCTGAATTACAGATTTACTTTTTTTTTATGTAACTCATTTCATTGTTACATTTGGTTTACATAAAATACTGTAAATGATTTTTGTATGAAACTTTAAAATTGGTTACTACTTGTTAGTAAATTTCTGAGAGGCCTCAGAACATAAACAGACATGCAAAAAACATGAATACTCTTCTACTGTTTGTGAAAATTGTGACACCAAGAAGGAGACATGTTGTTACAATGAAGTTTATTCCACGATTAGGGACATGATAATACACAATGATCAGTATTCCAGAACTGTAATGCAGTTTCACCGTGAGAATTTAATGCAGTGTGAAGTCGCCACTTGTTGCAATCAAAGCTTCTAAATATTGTGCCATGGAATCAAAGAGCACCTGGATATGTTGCTGGCAACCACACTATTACATGATTTGTAGACGTCTCTGCAATGCACTGACAGTGGTTGCAGGAGGACCAGAACTAACATATCCCAGACATCTTCAATGGACACAGCTGGCAAATGTGCAGACCAGGTAAGCAGTGGTATCCATCATTCTTTGAAGAAGGCTTGCATATTCCTCACCACATGATGCCTGCTGAAATATAGCTGTGAAGCTGTCTACATAAGGGGCAGTGCCTTGAGCTTTAAATCCTCCCTGATGTAGTACTTGTTAAGATTGCTCTCAATATGTAAGAGGTGAGATTACTTGTAGCCATTGGTGTCCCAAAACAACACTTAGTGTTTGTTCACTGTGTCACCCAATTGCGTTAACCACTAGTACGCAGCCAGCACTGTAAGACAAGTTGAAGTGGGTCTCACCCAAAAACATTACATTTTGCCACACAGCACACTAGTGATGGCATTTATGTGCCCATTGTAGTCTGAGGTGTTGGTGGTTACCGGTCAGCAGAACACAAAGCTGTTCTGTTGATTACAGCGAAGTAGACTAAATGGTGTTCATCCCATACTGAGGTCACATTGTGTTGTCCAGTACTTGCTCATCACTGTGTCAGACCCTCTTCTATTCACTGGTTTCACACTCGCATCAGTGTCACAGTTCGATAAATCCAATACATGAAGACCAATCATCCTGCCATGTTCGAACTCACTCACATGCTGATAATGTGCCCTTTGATGTCAGTGAGGCATAATAGCACTTGCTTGCATGTTTTAATTTGTTTTGACAGTTATATGCCGACTGAGCATCACATAACACTGACCTGTCTGGTCACACAAAAGAGGGCACTGTTGGGCATACATGCACACCACTCTGCGATCTTATTCATGATGGTTGCATTGTTCTACATATGCTCTGATTTTGAAGTGATTAAGACCATTCTTTCTGGGTATTGCAATTTTCACATACGGTATATACTTTGAAGTATTGAAATGTTTGGATATAATTGTTGCGTGTCTTTGCCATATTTGTTCATTTGTATGATTGATCAGTTTTTTATACGAGTTTATTGTTATGTTCATGCTGCAAAAATTTATAGTTAATTACCACAAATCAATGACATTATGTTTTAACCAATGGGCCGAAGGCCAGATGACATATGTTCTAACCAATGATGGAAGGATAGAGAGCATAGGTTTTGGACAGATCTGGCCATTTGTTGAGAATTATTCAGGAGTTTGTAATATTGTACAAGTGTGAGAAACAGCTTCCCATTATAACAATAATTAGCCTCTTCACATTTTATTTAATATCTGATAATACAAACAATGTACTTAATAAAACTAAGGAAGGATATGGAAATAAGACCCAACACTTACCACAGATGATGATGGCTGGGAATGATGAACACAAAAAATAAACACAAGAGAGACAATATTTCAGCGGCTAGCCTTATTCTTGTCAGGAAATATTGCCCTATCCTTCCTTAGTTTTACTGTCTTAAGCATTTTCCTGCTAATTGTTGTTACTGAAACAATGTAGTTATAAAAACATGATTACTCAGTTGTTATATATATATATATATATATATATACACACACACATGTGTTTTCCTATATTTCACTTTTCAGCCACCCCTACCTAACACAGATCACTGGTGTTTGTGTGTGAAAATAGCATGGAGTTTCCTAGCTTGCACAACATTGGCCGAATGCCAATAGCTGTAGGGGTGTGGGAGATATGATTTTAAAAGTGGTTGATGCAGGGCATTTTCATATTTCGACCAAATAATTGTGTCTCCTAACAATTCTCTTTCCTGTCACAACTACATAGGATAGACCATTTGTGTGTGACGGTAGCATCGAATCTCTCATCGTGCTCTATGGTGGCTAGATGTCGGTAGCTATGGAGGTGGGGAGACATGGTGGTTGAAAGTGGTCGACCTGCGCCACTTTCATATTTCTATCAACGACGTATGTGACATGGTGTATCACTTTTCAGCCAAAACTATCTAGCACAGATCACTGGTGTTTGTGTCTGTTAGTGGCACAGAGTCACCCATCGATCACAACCTAGGCCGAATTTGGTAACTGTGGGAGTGTGGAGATATGGTGGCTGAAAGTGGCCAGTCAAGGATATTTTTGTATTTTGAGCATAGACATGTGTCTCCATTTATGTCACTTTGCTGCCACAACTACAGAGCATAGACCATTGGTATTTGTGTTTAGTAGTAATAGTATCGTGTCTCCTATCATGCACTATGGTGGTTAGATGTCGGTAGCTAAGGGGGTGTGGGAGATATGGTGGTTGAAAGTGGTCGATCTGCGGCACTTTCATATTTCTACCAAAGACGTATGTGTCCCTATGTATTCACTTTTCAAAATTTCCTACTGCAGATCACTGTTGTTTGTGTGTGGTTGTAGTCTGAAGTCTCCCTTCATGCGCTATTGGGATTGCGTGTCGGTTGCTGTGGGGGTGTGGTAGATATGGTAATTGAAAGTGGTGCTGATAAAAAATATACATGTGTGTCCCTATATTTCACTCCACAGCCAAATCTACCTAACACAGCCCACCGGTGATTGTGTGTGGTATTAATCTCAAGTCTCCCACCGTGCATAGTGGTGGTTTCATGTTGGTAGCTATCA
>CM061920.1:31351816-31458825 GCA_031002005.1 Vandiemenella viatica | reverse complement strand
CTGCTTCTATAAACAGTCGTGAAGGTGATATGAAGGTTAAAACGTCAATAACCAGTTTTAATTTCCAAAATGAATGGATTAAATTTTTTTTTTAAATGACTGATTTTCAAGAGGTGGTCCAAATACGGGCTACTTGTATAAAAATGGAAATTATTAATTTATTTCCTAATAAATTAAAGAACACCAAATTTTGTTCAAAAACTTTATTAACTTGACATTTTAAAATCTCCTCACTCCATTTTTTTTTTTTTTTTTTTTTTTTTTACTTGCAGAAGTTACAGATATAGTTCATTTTCCTATTCCAGCACATTCAGTCTCCGCCCAACCTTCACTCTTGGAGAATGAATCCACACTTCGAATCTGACATGATCTGAAAATAGTCCATCACTGAAATTGCATGCTGCGTTTTCGTCACCACGTTTATCCCCCAGGTAAATCGTCAATGTTGTCATCAGTAGGAGGCACCCTATGGTATTCTCCGAGTCCAACTCTTCTCGCTGAGCTTACCTAACGGGCTTTTTGGTTTGGCCTCGCAATTTTGAATTATTTTCTTTTCTGAGGCAAATGATTACACCTCCACAATCGTCTGACAATTGTTCAAGGCTTCACACTTTGCTTCAATCATTCGCTGTAAGGAGATCCAGTTATGATGCAAGTCTTGGCGCACTTGCGTCCACAATTGCTTTTTCTTTGCAATGGTGGGGATCGAAGGTACATCAAATGGACTTACCCTTTTGGACGTTGAAGTTTGAGCAGTTGGTCGTTGATCCAGGGTGCTGAAATCTTCACGTTTTCAAGTCAAGAGCTAGCCAGTTATTGAACCACCAATGGTAGCCCGTTTTTAGACCGTGTGGTACTTCAAGTTGATGGTCTCGGCAGCCATTACAAAACAAACAAATGGAAGAGGATAGGTGTCCTGCATGAAGCTCAGTTTATGTGCTTTAAGATCGGGTCGAATCCATTTAATTTACTGAGTAAGTAAGAAAGAGATAAATTACTGTTGTTATACCTTGAAAAGTTTTGAGTTTTTGAAAAGCAAGTTTTCCCATAAAACAATTTGCACCAACGCACGTGTGTCACAGACCAAGTTCATTTGCTCCCTTCTCTTCTCCTACCACTTGATGTTCCTTTTGGTATCATTCTCGTGCTTCCCCCACTTGCAGCAAGTAGCCAGTATTTGGACCGTAGCCCGACTTTGGACCTTCCCCTCTAATATGCACCCGAAGCCACATTCATGGTCACGTATGCAACGTGGATAGACGGCAACGAATTCTGCGTGAGCCAGATGATTTACATATCTGTTAGTGATTTAATAAATTATTTGGCTTCATTTATCATTAATTTATATAATTAACTAAATTTATTACGATGTACCTATTTTTCATTTTCTTATTAATTTTTACCAAGTGTTTTGGGTAATCAGCAACGCTTTGGCCTCGCATTCCATCAAGCAATTCAGATTTTGGGTTTCAATGGTTTCCCCAAATAAATCCAGGTGATTGCCGTGATTATTGTTGTGAAAGGCCATGGCCGAATTCCTTCCCGTTTCTTGCCACCTGTCTCTTTCCGCCTCTAATGACAGCGACGTCAAAGAGATGAAAAGCCGGAAGAAAAAAATAATTATTAATTTTTATTTTAAATTACGAATTTTAATCTTAAATTGTTTCATTGTTTCTATTTAGTTGTTACTATGTAGTCGTAAGTTAACAGTTGCCTGGTTTCTTTTTGTTTCCAGCGTATGGCGCCAGTAACTGTGATTAAAAGCGTTGATAACCAGGTAATAAGCTGTTCAGTAATAATCTCGAATTAATTCGAAGTTCTCATATTGATTGAACTGATATGAACATATTTTTACCATATTGCCTCATTGTATGTACAGTATTATGGAAACTATATAAAGGTCCGATGTTAATCACTGACTGCTTACGATGTCTAAAAGTAGAAAATTCGAAAGAGAGGCTACTAATGTCAAGATATTTACCTAACTTATTACGTTCCACATTCCAAAAGTACTCTTGCTTAAATACTGCAAAAAATGATTTTTCTGTAAATGTTATTAATAATTTTATGTCGCGACTACCATCTCGCTTAGTGGAAATGTGAAGTTTAGTCACGAGTGATGTTAAGAGACGGTTATATTTCAATTGATGATGATCATGCATGACCACATAAAGATGTGCCACAGAGAAGCAAGAGAGTAGTTAATTACACATACTACGTGCCTATCTTGACTTATGCTGCTGAAACTTGGACAATGAAGAAGCGGGACATCAGCAGAGTACAAGAAAGCTAAATGAAGTTTTTAAGAGGTAGAATAGGAGTTACTAAAGAATAAGGAATGAAGTGATTAGATGCACCATAAAAGAGGAACCCCTACAGAAAAGGGAAGAGAGGACCAGACTGAGATAGTATTGACATGTAAAGAGAATGGAGGTTCAGAGAATCCCACGAAATTAAGACGCATAGTAAACGACCCAGAGGAGAAGACCAAGAGATGGATGGCTGAAAGGAGAGGAGGAGTGTATACGGAAGAGTGGAGAGGATTGGAACGAGGTGGTGACAGAGAGGTGGTGGGATGAAAGAAGGAAATGGAGAGACTTGTGCATAAAGCAGACCCGGCCAGAGCCTGGAAACTGTTGAGGATGATGATGATGCAGGATCACGATGCGTACCTGAGCGTCACACCTGTAACGTGATGTATTCTTTACACATGTGAATAAACTGAAGATCTGATCATGTTGTAAACATTTTTTGGACCCATGAACTATGAACAATTCCACTACTTTCTGTAGAAACTGTAGTACGGACGTATTGAGAGTTCTTGGTGGCACAGAGGATAGTGCAGTTATAACTTACGTGATGCCTATACCTCAAATAAAATATAATTTGCCTACTGTATCTCTAAAATATTACTTCGAATATGATATTTATCATTGTTGAAACTTGGTATTTTGCCTCCTTGATCTCTCAATACTGCTTTTGTCTGCATTTTACTTAAACCGCTGTACAAGGGGTCAATATATAACTTATAAACTTCCATATAACACACTTTACAACATAAACATAACACAGCCTTTCTCACAATAATAATTACCATTTTACCATAGACAAATCATCCTCTGTGGTATGTTATAGTGTCATTCATATTTATTTCATTCTCTCACAACATGAAAACTTCTCTGTCATCCATCTTGTCTTGTCTTGTCTTGATCATACTCATCTCTTTATTCATAATAGTCGATCTGCCTATGTTTCTCTCTGTCTTTCGTAGAGTAATAACTTGTCTCAAATATATATTTATATTAATAATCATTATTATTGGTATTGTTATATTCCATTGAATGTATTACAAATATATGCTGATTTTATCCATCATGAAGAATAGGATTGTAACAAGATGATCAGAAAACGTATTTAGATTGATATTGATGTTTCCAGAAGTATCATCCTCTCGGGACAGATAAACTGTTAGATCTTTGAAAATGAGGATACGAGTGAAATAAAGTAGTAAACTTGTATTTGCTTTGGAGACATATCTCTGTGGCTCACGACCTAATAGCTCGATCAAAAATTTTTTGCTACTAATCTAATAACACATGAAAAGAGCTTCCACGATTGCATTTTATACTGACACCTAAAATAAAGGAAAGTTAGGCCCTGCTCGCTTGGTGACGTCATGATCGGGTCACTTCTATGCCCTAATATGGTTCGATTCCGTCTGGTTTTTAATAATCCAATTACTGGCTTCCAATCTTGGCTGAAGTTGAGGCCTTGGTCATGATTAATAACATTATTACTAAGCCTAATCTCAATCATCTCCTTCATGACACTGTCCCGAAAGTTATTTGCATAACATAGGCGTGTCGTATTGTCGAAGCATGGCTCGTGTCCGTTGTAATGGCGTGTTTGGTTAAGGCATATTTTTCTATTTGTCCACGTTTAAAACTGTTTGATGTGCTCCTTGCGTCTTTCATCAATCGTCCTTAAGGTTTGCCCTATATAAGAAGTGTCGCATTCACATGGAATTTTGTACACTCCAGGAGCCCGGAGATTGAGAGTATCGTTCGGAGTTCGCAACAGCTGTCCAATTTTTGGTGGAGGTTGAAAAATCGAACGGATGCCCTGTTTGTTCAGCATCCTTGCTATTTATGATGTTACTGCTCCACAGAAAGATAGAAAGGCACGCGGCTTGTCTTGATCTCTGTCATCTCTCTTGGTTCTGTGTTTCTTCCGATGGTTGCACGTCGGATTTCCTTAGTGCTATAATCATTTGCACGAAATACGTGTTCCAGGTGTTGCAGTTCCTCCTTTAAATGTTCATTGTCGGACACCACCTTTGCCCTATGGACAAGACTATTGAGCACTCCCAGTTTCTGAGAAGGATGGTGAAAACTTTGAGCATTAAGATAGCGATCGGTGTGTGTAGGTTTTCTGTAAACGTTATGCCCTAACCTTCCATTTGGCTTCCGACGCACCAGAACATCTAAAAACGGAAGTGATCCATCCCTTTCAATTTCTAACGTGAATTTGATATTCGGATGAATCCCATTGAGATGGTTCACAAATTCATTTAATGCCGGGATTCCATGAGACCACACGAGAAATGCTTATGGTTTTACGCCTAGTTGATCTCGACGTCGAGGTCATCAGAGGTGGAGGAGAGGGTAGGAGAGGTTAGGAGAGGTAGTGGCGCACAATTACTAATCACCAGCTTGTGCGCCAGCTTCTCTGCCGAGCGTACGGAGTGAGGGCATACGGCACTGTTGCTGGTATTTCGTCCGTCCGATGGGGACGTAAAGCCTGGTGGTCCCCTTGATATCTTTCGGAAGTGTAGACTTGATAGGGGCAGCATCTGGTTTCACCATGACCCTTTTTCATCTCTTATTTCATACAACACAAACAGCAGCCTATACTCAACACACATACCACCACGGTCACATACGTGCGTATATTTGGGAAGGCGATGCGAAACCACCCCAATTCACCCTCCCATGAGAGTTCCTATGTGAAGCGTACATCCTACATAGTAACCGCCAATCCCCGGAGTGGGACATGGCATCGTGAGAAGAAGATACCTTATACTGGAAAACATGGAGAACTCTGAACCGCATTATAATGCACGCAGATCTATTAGAATCAATCCGATTGAGATGGGATCTTAACAGAGGGGCCGATGACAAATGCAATATTAGAGCCACACAGGACATGGCGCATTTACTGCTCTGTCCTCTAAGTCTATTAACTGCACGATTTATTGCCGATAAAGCAGGAAGTTGTAAGACTACTTGCCTTTCTTGTGGTTGACCTGATACTTACTGTAGACCGAACTTCGTGCTTGCTAAAGTTTTAATTACTAACATACAGCACCCGAAGTTGGATAAATGAGTTCGTAGTCGCCGCCGGTCGCCAGACAGGGTCCAAACCAGTCCGATAAAAGTGTGAGGATAACTAACTAAGAGAAATCTTCAAAAGTAATGAAAATCTGTTCTCCACACATTTATTTGAATAAAGTACACATCGAACCAGTTGGCCACTATCAGAATTTAGATGATAAGGCTATTGAAACTTCGTAATCCGTCGATTGCAAGATTCTTAGAAACAAAAGGAAAGTTTTTTAATCCAAATCAGTCCACACTATATTACTTTCGATGCCACACTTCACTGTTCTGGTAACTCAACCCACTGTTCAAATCAATTTAAAACATACGTCGCAATGGTTAAACAAGTTCATTCTTCTTCTTACTTCTTGCTACACCCGCACAGTTAGTATAGCGTCTCACATTACGCGACGCGAGCCGTCGCTACAAAACCTCGATAACGACTGACTTTAAACAATGTAATCATGCGCTCACTTCGGCGCTACTTGCGGGTCGGCGGAATGCTACTGTTATGTTACATTCCCCAACTACCAATTTGTGATAATTGTTCAGGTTTTTTTTTTTTTTCAAAAGAAACTGAAGAATTATCATTACAATAAAAAAGAAAATTTACAAATACCAAGTTTCAGACTCTCAAGTGTGGCCAACCTACTAACATAAGATACACAAAGCCATTTAACATATTTAAATTAAAAAAAACAGGCACACAAACAACATCAAGAAAACATATACAGAAAAAAATACACGAAGGAACCACATGAAATTGTCATAGTTTTCGTGGTCACAGTTCTCAAATAGACTGTCAACTCTCACAAAAATAAAACTGAAAAGAAAGAACATATATACACCATGACAAAAAAAATATTTCCGCTTCTACCGTAGGCTCTATGGGTGGAGTCCTCGGTTGCGACACTGGTAGAGGTCATTAACCTCTATACGACTTTTGTCGAAGCACTTCACGCACTACACTGCACTACACAAAGCCTACTGTTGTTGCTGCAGCTGCTTTGGCATTTTTTCAGGCAGGGTACGAGAGTGGAAATGTGGATTTAGTTTATTGGCTTTAGCCGGAAAAAAAAATTAAAGATTTGTTCGCCGCAGCGATGAGGTAATCGGCCTACGCCAAATAAAAAATTAGAAAGAAAAAAAAAAAAAAAAAAAAAAAATAAGGATAAAGGGTGTCCCCTCCTTTTAGTCAGATAAGTCTTCTGGTAACATTTTGTAGGGTTTAAGGGAAGTAACATTGAAAGTACCCCTGATATTTTGACCAACAGGGTACACTAATAAATAGGAATTCTTCCTAGGGCAGCTAGCAATCCGATACGGGCCTTCATACAAATACTTAAACTTCCTAATTTCTTTGTTTACGCTAGAGGACTTATAATGAGTCTGCGCCAGTACCAGATCACCCGGCTTATAGTCGATTGCCTTCCCTCTTTGATCATGCCGCTTCTTCCTCCTCTGAGCTTTCTTCTTCATCTGCTGTTGCGAGAAACTGTCCTTTTCGACCAATAATTGTGACAGCTGCACTTCTTCCTCACTAGGCTCATCATAGCATACAAACTCCTGCACCTCTCCTCTTGAAATGACTCTAACTTGAACCGCTTCCTTTCCTTCTTCACGAATTTTGGTTTCATAACTTATATTCACTCTTTTTCCTTCCGTAATAAATTGCAGACTATTCTCTTCCCAGTCCAGTTTAACCATTTTCTCGGCAAGCCAATCGACTCCCAGAATTAGATCAACGGTTAATTTAGGGATAACAAATGCTTTTATTTCAATCCTGTGTCCTCCAATCTCACCATCTACTCGAATTTGCTGGGTGATTCTTTTAATTTTACCCCCATTTGCTACCGTAACTGTCATTCCTTGTACCGAGTGTAAACATGCGTCAGGTTCATTCACAAGGATTTGAAATAGGCTTTCCGACACACAGGATATGTCCGCGCCAGAATCTATCAAGGCTTCTACTTGTCGTGATTTAAATTTCACCAAAACAGTAGGTGTACGGGCTTCTTTTCTCCTTAAAATTCCTTCTTCTTCCAATAAATCTTCTCTCGGGTCGTTATTGTAGACTGAAAAGACTTGTGATTTTCGAGCCGTTAGATTCTCTTCATTATTCAAATCTGAGTAGCAAGTACTAGTAATGTCCGTTAATTGCTTGTCACTATATGGTAAATCTTCGTCCCGCCGCAACTTATCTTTACTCTTCCATTTTATTGACTTTCTGTCAATTCTTTTCTCTTCTTCATATATCTGTGACTGCTTCAGCTTCCCGACATCTTCTTTACAAGTTCCGTAGTCTTGGTATTGATCTTTCCTTTCCATAGCTCGCTTTAGTTGACAGAAATGTTTCGCATTGTTCGTATACCGCGCCAGCGGCTGCCGCGTGCTTCAAATTATTTTTGGCACAGGTACCAACACTGTTTACGCCTGGACTGTTACGCGTGTGTTGGCTGCCGTCGCGCTCGCCGGCTGCGCCGTCATGAAATACATAAGACTTCCGCACAACTTTAATCCCGTCCAGGCTTACCTCGCCTGTATCCATATTTTCCGAACCATCAATTCCTATTAACATCATCTCACCCTCGCGTAATTTCTTTGTTCTCTCCAAATGTGTTCTTGAATTCTTTCGTTTTCAACTTCAAAAATGTCATCTTCGCCTTCTCCTCTGATCTCAGATTCTCCGACTTCTATTTCCTGATCAAATTTATTTTCATCTTCTACCTCATCCGCCTTCAATTCTTCACTTGTACTGGTTAATAAAATTTTCTCGTATCTTATCGGTTCTTCTTCAACTTCGTTATTAAATACTGTATCATATAGACATATTTCTGGTTGATCCTTTTTCCGCCTCAAGCCTATTTTTTCTTCTTTTACTAATACTATTTTCTCTGTATTCGGCCTCTTTTCTGCCTCCGCCGCTGGCGAAGCCTTCTCAGTGGCAGGCACTAGTTTAAATGTCTGGTATTGTCTTCTGAAACCACTGCTACCCTATGTTCTTCATTTTGCGGTCGGTAGTTATGATTCTGGAACCGCCTATGAGATTTTCCTTCCTCTATGTTTTCCTTTCGAACTCCGTCTTGCCGGCCTGAGTTTTCCGGTTCTTGCCGAAAATTTTTATTCCCTTCTCTTCGGTGGTTTTCCTGTCTGAATCCGTTATTTTGAAAATGATTAGTGTTATGTTGTCCCTGGTATCTTGTTCTGTACATTCTTTGCTCTTGTACATCTAATCTTCCCAGCATATCTACAGCATCCTTTATGGAGCGGATCTTGTGGCTAGTAAGTATTAGCTGTGTCTGTTCCGGTAACCTAGCCGCAATCATTCGTACATACTCTTCTTCACTATGAGGCTGGTCTAAGTATCGGCAAGATGCATAGCACCGCATGAAAAAATCGGTTTGCGATCCTCTTCTCGGGTCATAACGGTCACCGCACATTAATTCTGATTTTACGGCGATCTGCCGCTCTGCCGACCAGTAAAGATTCAAGAAATCTTCTTTGAACTGCTCGAAAGATGAAAATTCCTCCTCTAATTGCTCTGCCCACAGTCGGGGTCCTGCTCTTAAATGTTTTATTACCATATTAATTTTCTTCTCCTCACTAGCAGCCATAAAAGGTGGAAAATTTTCGAAATTTTTAATAAACTTTACAGGATGGATGCCATTTCGGTCCGAAAATTCTTCCCAATCAATCTTTTCGTCGTAGCATTGAACAGGAATTACGGTGCCCTTTCCGGTTTCTTTGTATTTACAGAATTCTTCTCTCACTACACCCGGCACTTGTTTTAATACTTCTTGCTTTATAATTAGCGGCGCATGTACCTTCATTCTCTCATCCACAAATACGGCGGTTGACACTTTTAATTTCTCCAACTTCTCATCCAGCTGTTCCACCTCCGCAGTTATCTCTTTCATCCCAAATTTCACTTCCGCATAGCCCTGTCGGGTACCTTCTTGCAATGTTTGGAACTGTCCTTCGATCGTCTTTATACGGTGGCAATGACTATCGCTTTTTTCTTGTAACTGTGCATACTGTTCTTGCAAGGCGTCGGTTTCCTGGCGCAAACTATTAGTTTCACCCTTTAACTCTTGTTTTAAATCGGAAAACTGGGTTGCTAAGTCCTCCGCTCGCATATTACACAAAGCACGATACTCTTCCATATCCTTACGTAATTCTGCTATTTGGGATTTGTGTTCATTCAGAGACTTAGAATGTAACATTTCCGCGTCAGACTTTAGCTCAGCTTTTAGATTATCGAGCTTGGAATCAAAGGTTTGAGTACTTAACTTAAGATCTGAATCTAACTTTTCAAATTTATCATGGAGGATTTCAGTACTTGATTTGAGGTCCAAATTTAAGTTTGCAAATTTTGAACTTAGGGTTTCAGTATTTATACTAATATCTGACTTAAGGTCTGACTTTAGAGTTTCCAACTTGGAATTTAGTAACTCATTTATCACTCGGACCATTTCCGACATATCTACATTCGAGCTTCCCTCAGTTTCCGGCATGACTATTATTTACACAGAAAACAAAATCACAAAACACGGCAAATTCGCTTCCCGCGAATCAGACAACCAAACCACAACAACGCCGTTACGAAGCGCCAGCTGCTGCAAGCTATCTAGCTAAGCATGCCATTTAAAGAAAAAGGAAACAAAAGGTTGCACTATAGGCATAACTACAGGTGGAATTTAAATAATTGCTTCTGTCATCCCTGATGACAAAGGAGAGTAAAATGTATTGTCGAGTTAGGAGAGAAAAATCTGGTCCGATTTTTCTTCCTCGATATTTCACAGAAAAAAAGGAAAATTATCAGAAAAAATTAGGAAAGGATTTAAGCCTTCAAAAATAGCCAAACAAGCAGCGCACAGCGCGTTCTTAGCTTCTTCGGAGACCTCTGCACGACGATTCTTCTTTCTCCCGCCTTCGTCGTCTCGGCTGCCCAGCTCCGCGCCGAACAATGTAGAATGTCTTCCCCGCTGCTCCTTGACCAAGCCGCGCTGCCTTCGTCGAGTGGGAGTTCTTCCGCACCTTTGGGTATTGTCGACACTCACTGTTTTGATTGTCGTCGTCTTGATATCACTAGTTTTCCTTTTCTTTCTTTTGTGTGTTTTCCTAGGATTTGAGAAAAAATGTCTCTCCTCCTAGTACTGATTTCTACCACACAGTCCTGTCACTCGTCGCCATGTAAGACTACTTGCCTTTCTTGTGGTTGACCTGATACTTACTGTAGACCGAACTTCGTGCTTGCTAAAGTTTTAATTACTAACATACAGCACCCGAAGTTGGATAAAAGAGTTCGTAGTCGCCGCCGGTCGCCAGACAGGGTCCAAACCAGTCCGATAAAAGTGTGAGGATAACTAACTAAGAGAAATCTTCAAGTCTTAAGTGATGAAAATCTGTTCTCCACACATTTATTTGAATAAAGTACACATCGAACCAGTTGGCCACTATCAGAATTTAGATGATAAGGCTATTGAAACTTCGTAATCCGTCGATTGCAAGATTCTTAGAAACAAAAGGAAAGTTTTTTAATCCAAATCAGTCCACACTATATTACTTTCGATGCCACACTTCACTGTTCTGGTAACTCAACCCACTGTTCAAATCAATTTAAAACATACGTCGCAATGGTTAAACAAGTTCATTCTTCTTCTTACTACTTGCTACACCCACACAGTTAGTATAGCGTCTCACATTACGCGACGCGAGCCGTTCGCTACAAAACCTCGATAACGACTGACTTTCAACAATGTAATCATGCGCTCACTTCGGCGCTACTTGCGGGTCGGCGGAATGCTACTGTTATGTTACAATGTCCCATTTCATGTTGCTTTGGATCTGCACTCGTACGTGAGTACGTCAGTGTTACGGTGCTCCAACACTGTGGGTACCTTCACCGACGGAGAATATGCAGATGCATAGCACATACCATCCATCAGGCGCCAAAGAAACATCAATTAGCGTCGGAGGCATAAATGGGGCAGTAAATCCTCAACAACAATGAGCAGTATCGTATGCCGAACTACCCTCTTAAGCGTGTGGAATAGCGATATGTAATTAAGAGACTTCTTTCAGCAGAGGCGCTGGCAATTAACGTTAGGACGGTGACGGTTACCCTCATCGGCTGACGCCAAGAGGCGAGCGCAGCGCCTCGCAAACACGTGATGCAACCCGCCGTGCAACAGCTGCTGAAATCTACCAACGCTATATTTATTTTTTATTTATTTAAAGGTTTATTTTGCCTGGAAGGATAAGAGCTGTCAAGACCTCTCTTACATCATACCAGGTGTTGGGGACTTTACCACTTTCGGAACCGACGCGAAATTTGCACTAACCTTTTAAAATTTGGTTTAATTGCTTCGTCGTTATGTCCTCTTCACGTTTTGCGTTCTTGCTTTGCTGAAAACTTGCCAGAAATTTAATTAAAAATGCCGAAATATGACACGACGCACAGCCGTTACATGCCGCCAGCGTTGAAAAATCAGTGACAATGTCTTAAAATGTTGATTTAATCCTGTGTTGTAATGTTTTCTTGCCGTTTCAGCTCTTCTCCGTTGTAAAAAGTAGCACAAAATTGACAAATAGATAATATTTATCAGAGATGTAATATAGTGATTCTCGCCATCTTATATAGAAACCAACAATCAGAGATAATCGATTGCTTCCATTGAAAACAAATACGACATTTCCGTGATGGATGCCGCATAGCGAAAATTTCGTAAAATTTTGTTCACTTGGTCCGGGCCGTATTGCAACCTAACCACGATTTCAGTGACTAAACGAAACTGCTTAGGTTGATATGATCCCTGTACCGATGATTTTTATAGTGTTTTTGCAGTGCTGATACCATTTCGCTGTTGCGCAGCCTCTCATATTTCGGCATTTTTAATTAAATATCTAGCGACTTTTCTTCAAAGCAAGAGCGCAAAACGTGTAGAGGACATGCTGACGAAGCAAATAAACCAAATTTCAACAGGTTAGTAGCAATTTCGCGTCGGTTCGGAAAGTGGTGCAGTACCCCAGGTGTGTATAATAAATAATTTACACCTTACGCAAACTTACAGTATATAAGACTTATTTCACATTTGGCGTAAATTAAGTTCATGAGTGAAATGCTAACTAAAAACTTAATAATATTTATGAATAAAATACTGACTACAATCTTAATAATATTCATGTTTAACTAGAGAATCATTTAATGGTGTAAGCTAATGCTAGTGAAGGTATAAGAAGTAAACGGCACAAACTAAATACTAGTAGGCTGAAGAAACAAGATTCAAACTAATAATAGGGAAGGCAGAATAAACAGGTGGACACAGTATAAATTAATATAATTCAGATCTAAAAATAAGTTATGAATGGAAGAATAAGTTGTTCGGCTAGTGCTCGAATAAATAATGCTTTCTCAAAAGAATTTTAAATAGCCCGATTTTTTTGGTACTTTTAATTTTCAGGGAAGATTATTCCACAATCGAGCAGCTGAAATGAAGAAGGAATTGGCTAGGGTTTCAGAACTTTGAGAGTGGAGCTCAGGGATCTGATGTTAATGTTATGGGAAAGTCCTAGGTATGAGATGGTGGAACGAAGATAGGCGGGAGTTTTCATATGATATATGAGCAATACCTAATACCTTGGGTTCGGATCTTCATCACAAGTCATATTTTTTTCCTGACTTCGTTTTGAGCTGTAATTGAATGTTTCTAATTGTATTTAAATGTATTTTATATAGCATTTAAATGCATAGTCAGGTTATTATCCTACTTTTGGTCATATTACGATAATATTTATGGTCATATTTTGAGGAAAAATCTGGTAATTTTTTTAGTTCCGGGAATTCACTAGAAGCAAGAGATGAAAAAATTAAGACAATAATTCACAGAAAAATTTCTAAAATGCATAGGTATCAGTAATCTTAGCAAACTCATTTTTTTTCGTTCCAGTTCCCAGTTTTGAAGTTATTCACATATAAATTTCACTCACTGATGATCATCAAATCTTCTCGTAGTCGTATAAAGCTTAAATTTGGTATACGGGTGAAGTATTATCATTGACCTAACATTCGGGAGGACGGGGGCAAATCCCGTTCTGGCCATCATGAATGGGTTTTTCCGTTGTTTTCCTCAGTCACTCAAGACGAATTCTGGGATGGTTCCCTACAAGGCCACGGCCGACTTCCATCCCCCTTCCCTTTCCTTTTAGGTTAGTAGGCTAAAAAGAATCTCCGAGACCCTCATTTTTTTTTTTTTAAGAAAACCCAGGTTAAAAGATAAGTCTAAAATTTGTAAATTTTCAGATATAAATACCCCTTATCGATCCCGAATGTGAAATCGATTTCTACACTAATATCATAATATGCCTCTGATTTTATTGTAACAGAGCTAACCATGTTTAACTAATGTTTTAAATGTAAACTGTTACTTGCTCCCTATCTTGTTTTCGAAATTAATTAAATTCTAAATTTTTAAGCGCTTACGACATTGCTTAGCTATGATTCCACTGCACTTTTCGTGGTCCTAGAAACACGTAATTTTGTGTTCGTAGATGGTTTAACTCGCAAATCATAAGAAAAGTCCATCATTGGTGCTTAACGCTGTGTTTATCCAATTGCAACACCTAGTCGTGAAATGTTTCGACACACGGTTGCAGTCTGATTGCTTTGCCTTGGATTAGGCTATATGCCTCAGTTGATTTATGCATAGAATCAGCAAGCATAAGTAACACATTAAATTTTACTAAGCTTAGTTTCGAAGTCACTGGGAATTTACTTATGGTGGCAGTTATTTTTTTTTAGATTTTTTTATACTTCAACAGACTTTTTCTCGACAAAAGCTATATGTACTATTAAACAGAAAAATTCTTGATTCAGATGGTGAATATTTAAGATAGGACAAACCGATATCTGTCAAGTAAGAACGTTCAGATATCTTGGAAGTACAATCACTGAGGACTTGAGATGGCACATAGAGGTGAAAACTCGTATCCCTGTAACTAGGGAAGCGTATAATAGGATGAGGCGATTATTACCTGGGAAAGCAAATAAGGCATTGAGGAAAAGACAAGTGTCTTGTATGGAGTATGGCTCTTCATATGGACATTGTGACGAAAAGACGAGAAGATGGAAAACGGATAGAAGCGTTTGAGATTTGGATGTGGAGGAGAAGGAGGGTATAAGCTGAATGCAAAAATTGAGTAACCTTGAAGTGCTGGAAACGGTTGGTGAAAGGAGGAAACTAATACAAATCATAATAGAAACATAGAAGAACTGGATGGGACACTTACCGAGAGGGGAGTGACTGTTAAAAGAGGCCTTGATAGGATTATTTTGTATGAGAATAGTGAGAGGAAGGAAGAGGTACAAGATCACAGATAGCATCAAAGGAAACGAAAACTACATGGATGTGACGAGAAGTGTAGAAGAGAGTAGAGTATGAAGAGCAGTCATGTGAAAAGCTACCTTAGGGCAGAACATTAATGATGATGTTGAAAGTAAATGTGTCGGAAAAACAATTTTCTTTAATGTGTGAACGAAGGCTTTCCCGGCTTGTCGCTGAAATATAATCTTCACGGGATCTCCGACAGATCGTGTTGGAAAAAGTCTAGCCTCCGGATGAAGACCTGAAGATAGCGGCTCACAGCCGAAAGTTCGTCTTTCTTCAACACAATCTGGCTGATATCCAGTGAAGGTTATATTTTAATTATCTTTAAATTTCAAAAAATTTGGCAACAATACAGTTTTTATCAACTGATTTCTTTACATATTTATACATACCATCTGAATACCAATATCACAAAACGAATAATTAACTTTATTTAAAATTAACTTGCTATTAAGTTTTCTTTTTCCTTGAATACTATTTAATATACAATCCGCTAATGACGATGATGTCCATGCTACTAAAGCCACGACAAGGAACCCTCAGCTCACGAAAGTCAATTGATGGATTTTTCCAGCTTATGTAGTTTACTTGTAGAATCTAGTATGCAACAAATTACCCTTCGTAACATTATGATGAAAACACAACTATCTATTCAGTGAGCTTGATGAAGTTACCTTCCCCCGAGCTCCGTGCACCAAGCTTTGGAATGCAGAAGTGGCAGGCAGCCATGTTTGGGGTTGTTGTTGTTGTTGTTGTTGGGTGGTAAAGCCCAGGTCGGGAGCGGGCGGTCGGCCTTATAGAAGGGCCCTGGCATTTAACACCTTTAATTGGATACTTTATGGCCCTCCGAAGCGACCTTACCGGCAGCCACACGGTGCCCCACAAGTCGCCGTCCCCGTGGGCGACAGCCTTCTTAGGCAGGGCCTCGCTACCCCACGGCAGGATGCTGGGCCCGTTATTAAAGTCATCTCGACGTAAGACGATAAATTTGACGCCAAACTATCTGTATCTGTGCATTTATCCTACAATAAGGAGAAGTCTACGTCAACAGTCTCTGCGGATGAGGGAATAAAATAATCATTTATTTTATTTGCATTATGCTATTTATAGGACCGTCTGGTTGCTCAATTCAAGGTTCCAGGTTGGAATCCCAGAGAACATTGAAATTTTTTTTTACCGATTTTGCTTTGTTCATTTGAGCTACACCAGCACGCTCCATGTTTCGTATTCCACGTTGAACCATAAGTTCCTGAGGAAAAGATCTGGCCGTTTTACCTCCATGTAGAGGCTTTAGTATCGGATAAAACATTTTGCCGTCGGAAAAAAATAATGCCACAGAAACATATTCACTGTTTATGGAAGAATGTGAGTATAATTTTTTAGCGGTTCATTCCACCCAGGTGAAGTCTAGAAGGCGGGCTACTGTATGGTATCAGGAATTCCTTTCGCCAACATAACCCAAGGGGATAAGTAACTGGAAGAGGTTAGGTCAATTCTTTTTAAAGGAATCACTCCGCTACATGCCCGCAGTGAATGCAGGAAACGTTTGAATACGAAATAAGGAAGACCGGACGGGATCCTCTCGTGAGCCAGTCAGCGCGATATGGCTCTCCAATCGGCTCGCAGTGTTTTCGGAATCACTCTTAGTGATCCTGCTTTATCCACTTTTCATGACTTAATTTTTCAGTTGCAATAATTATATTCTGAGCCTGGTGGGTAGGTCGTACTATTATTATTATTAATAATTGCGATGGAGCCAACACTCCGGTGGTAATTTCCCTCGTGATCTAGTTGCTCCTTTTATGATTAGAATGTTGAATTCCTCCCCCATTTACAATTCTGATTTACAAATTTTAATTTTAAATTCCTTTATCGTTTTTGGAAAATTATTCATCACTACACTTGGTAATTTGATCCAATCCCTGACACCCTTACCAACAAAATAAAAAAAACACAATAACATCCCTCTCTTGGAGGCTTCCCACGGCCCGTGGTTTTCTATGCCGCGCCATGCAGCCAAATTGTACGGATCATCACACGTCACAGGTGTGACGTCCCACTTTAGCAATTGTGGGTTAATTAGCCGTGTGGCTAGGCCTGACTGATTCGTCCGTCAGGATTGACAGAGTGGAGGCCAGTGGTATTATTCTTAAGTTTACTTACTTGCCAGGAATTCACGTCATCCAGGATCTCTGCTCGCTCTCTCGGCTGCTGTTATTCTGGTTAGCTTAGATAGTTAACAAATTGCTCTGACACCAAGTACCGAGAGAAGGGCAGGTTCTAAGTTAAATGATAAGGCGCGTTGGGCTGGCACCTTGGTTTATTCCAGTGATTAGTTACAGAGAGGTCGGCGCCTCTGGCAAGAGTTCACGCAGTAACTGAATAGTAACTTACAAGTTGCGTCGAAGATCTTGGCTGGAAGCTGAGGGCTGGCTGGCTAGCGGGCGGCGGAGTGTCGAAGTCGCGACCCGGGCTACAGACGTCTGGCACAGATTCTGCGCGGTCCCAACAGCTGTGGCCGAGGCATGACTTGCCGGCCTTAATATAGGGGTTTGTTACGTGAACCTGTCGTGTGTGCAGGTCAGGCTGACCCAGTTGTGCGGTCGGATACCCGACTAAGGTGCTGAACACGGCATTCTCACCGAACGTTCTAGCAAGAGCTACACTTGAGTAACGTTTAACTGTGTGCTCGCCCAGCACCATGTCACGTTTAAGTGACATATGACATACTTAATTCGTTTATTAACTAATTCCCTATTATACAAAAAGCGACCTTTACACAGGCTAGCCCTCGCCACCTCGTAGCCACCTCGTAGCCACCTCCCCACCACGTTGCCTAGTGTCGTATTAGTTAGCCGGGTGTTTGATAATTACCGACTGAGCGACGGATAGAGGCGAACCAACCTGCTTGTAGAGGCGGCTCCCTTCACACTGACCACTTTTGATAGCTAGACCGGCGCGGCTGGCAAATGCACTGGCCGTGGAAAGGCACCTTTAGGGTTTGTATACCGGAGGATCCTGGTTCAAGTCCCCGACCGGTCATCCAGATTTCTTTAAATTATTTCTTCCAATCATTCCAGGATAATCTAGGATATTTTTTTTAAAAAGGCCAGTACCGAATTACTTCCCATTCCTTGCCGCTATCCACTTCCAGCTCTAATGACGAGCCGTAAGAGGGCGCCCATCACTTACGTCACCCGTTAAGGGGAAGGGAGTGGGCACACAAAGGGGCAGGCGGAGTCATAAACATAATGACGTCACATTTATTACGAAAATTTATATTTGGATGTGCTGTTTTAACCAAATTCAAAATTTAAAATGATAAATTCAGTGATATGACAAGATGGGTGGAGTCACACGAATGTGGCTACTCGCGACAAGGACAAAGGGAGGGGAGTTATTGTCTACATTTGTGTTATGTAATTAATGGATGGCTCCTAATTGTCTAGAGAGAAAAAAATATTTCAGTGACGTCATATACAAGAGAATTTGCTTCCAGCTACTATAATTTCAATTACTCAAAACTAATTTTCATGTGTACTATACACAGCGCTGATAAATTCTTTGATCAACAGTTTTATATTCCTTTCTTTTTTGTGAAAATACTGCACCAAACGTTATAGTAAATATTCGTTTAGTGTACACATTAATGTCTAGAATGAACCAATTTTCTCGTTTTCTTGTTATGGAGTTAGATTAATTAGTGATAATTCAGTGTAAGTTGATGGTAATGCAGTGTTTCTAGGATTAGGAGGCGATTTACAGAGAAAGTGACAGTCACCACCTTAGAGTTAATGCACGTTGTTCTATTGCGCTTGTGAGACGTTGCATCTTAAATGATTTCAAATGATCGTGGAATTGGCATAAAATATTAATACCTTCGCTCACTACATCCGGTATGCAAATAGAGCTGCACATTGTATTTGCACAGGGTGTTTCTTCCAGACCAGTATAAAATAGAGAATTGAACGTTTGGGAGTAACATCTTGGCATATACATAAGACAGAAGTTTCTCTCGGCTTTGAGAATTAATATAGTCTTCTCGGGTTACTAGCCGAGTGAGAAGAGTGTTTTCACAGGATATTTAGGCGATCGGAACCTCTGTCGCCACCCTGCTCCGTTATCTACATCTACATATATACTCTGCAATTCACAAAATTGTGGGTGGCAGAGGGTGTTAACCATTGGGTACTATCCGTTTCAAACTGGCCAGTTTTCACGTCGCTCTTATTTCTGGGACTCCTACCAGTACCGAGACTGAAAGACGAATTCAATTCAAAGAGAAATTTAAACCGTTCCGAATGTGGTGCTGTATAATGATGTTGAAAATTAGCTCTAAGTATAAACGGCGATATAAAATGTTTCAGGAATGATGAATGAATAAAAGAATATGTGGATGAATATAACAGAAAGAAGACAGGATGGAGGGTTCCATTCTGAGAGATGATGTAACAGTTAATCTTTTAATTTAGCAAAATCATTTGTCTTGTGTCTCATATCACAAAACGACAACAAGGGGCCATCTGTAAGTTACGTAACACGAATTTCGTGATATTTGGAGGCCCCCCCCCCTCTCCCTGTCACAGGTAGTTACATACGTATGACCCCTCCACCCTCCCTGGTGTGACGTCACGTATTTGCAATTTTCATTTATGTAGTGTATCGCTACACTACACATTAATATTCGCGATATGCTGGACTCCTGGCTCGTACAGGTGGACAGTTCAAACAAAGGGTGACAGGGCTGCTTTGGTATGCGACCTTGAGGCAGGTACCGCGGTGGTTGTGTGCGTGGCAGCCGACGAGAGAGAAGGTGATGTGCAGCTACTAAGGTTAGCACGTGCTGTGGTGCTCTGTGTTACAAGTCGCCAACGGAGTGGATGACTCCATCCAACGGCCAGCAGATGGGTCATCGCCTGGGAATACCACTGCAAGCATACTTGGCTGCAATGGAAATATGGTAACTGCACTGAGATCTTGATAACCACCCCAAGAAGTGTCGTATTGATAAACAAAACCTGTCGTCCTAGAGATTCTCATCGCCCGCTGTACTTAGTGAAAGGACATCTAACAACCCCTGAGAACTGATATACTGAACTATATTACACGTCCATTGTTTAATTGTAATTGAAAGGAATTGTTGTAATAAATGACGACTTTAAACGTACGTGAAAAGGTGTTGCCAACCTGTAAAACAAAATCCCAATTCCACTTCTCAATAATTGAATAATAATAATAATTTTGTTGAGAGAATAATTAAAATAAAAAGTAATTTAATTTTAAAAAAGGAGTACAAGTTGTACGATTTATTTAGAAATTATTAAATTAAAACGGCACTTGCAAAATTATTTATATATTTCAATTTAAAATATTTATTTCACAAAATTTACAATAAATCTAACATTTTAGAAAATTGACAAAATACAACAAATCAAATGAACGATAAAAAATTTAATCTTCTTGTATCCATGGGCTTTAGCCCATTCCTTTATATTATTTATGACTGGCACAGCAGTCACTTAATTCTCGATTTTGATAATGTTCGGAACATTCGACGTCTCAACGTCATCCTATCATATAGTATTGTCATAGTTTATCAAAAAAAGAACTGTCACATCTGGCCTGCAATTCTTTGACGACCAATATTCGTGAAGGGAAAAACCTCTTGTTGCCTTTTATGTGATTGCTTGTGTTGGTAAGTGGTTTTGTATGATGAAACAGATAGACCTCACGATCGTTTAAATGAGTATGCGGAAGTTATACTCTGTCAAAGCCTCAAAGGGAGTATTGGACACCGAGCGTGGTGAGTGAGCCATTAACGATTTCGCCCCGCATTCGGGGGGACGCCGGTTCGAATCCCCTTCCTTCAAAAGGCCGTGAATAAATTCTTCCCGTTCCTAGTTCCAGTCTTTTCTCGCCTCCAATTACCTCTACTTCGACGAGGCGTAAAGCCATAAACAATAAACAAGTATTGGTCTTTCAGCGTACCGTATGTCAAAGGTGACCGACGTGCGACACCTTAGATACAGCGAGCTTGAACTCGGACGGCCAACAAGTGCCAAAAAATGATACAAATTATGTATGTGGCGTCAGAAAGATTATGACTCATCCCACCCCCTGTCACACTTTGCTCACTCCCTCCCTCCCCCTTAACGTGTGACGTAATTTATGGATGGCTCCTCTAAAAGGTCCGATGAGAGGCATGCCGCCGTTGCTGTCGGCTTTTCTGTCGTATATGAAGTAGGGGATTACAGACTGCGCGAGTGGTGGGCACACGACTGTCGCCGCTGGACAGGTCGGCTGTGGCCACCCAGGCGGGGGGCACAGTGGCTGGCGGCGGGATTGAGCGGTCGGTGTTTTGTCAGCGGCCCGGCGCGGGGCCATATGTCAGACTGCGTCCGGGGAGCCAGGTGCGAAACGGGCGTCCCACACGTCAGCTGACGGATGGCCGCCGTCCGTCAAGCGGCCCAGTAAACACGGTCATTACCGGAGCTATGTGGGGAGAAGAAACGAAAACGGATCGCTCCTCTCGCCGCGCCCTGAATACTCGCACAGGTCACGTCGCGGCTAAATGAGAGGGGCGGCGCAGATTGATCATTGCGCCTCCGCAGCTTCCCTCCGCTCGCTCACCTTACGTAAGCTGCCTATCACAAACACAACCGACCCCACTGCTTCTGCATTACTTCCACATCATTCACAGGAGTACCTGCGGTGCTTCCCAATTCCCACCCTCACAAAGGAGGAAAGGACAGCTACGAGCATCAGTATGGAACGTTTTTCTCCCATTTTTCCTTTACCGCTTCTATAATTTGAAGGAAGAAGTTTTACACGCTTGCTAGAGTGTCGAACTAAACACCTACATGTTAGTCAATATATGACGTCAGGGTGAAGAACGAATTGCTTCTTGAAGATGACGTGACCTTAGGCGATTTTTCATTCATTTGTAAGCAGTAGGAGAGAACATGGTAGTTCCAAAGAGTAGTGTAATCGGACCATTACTATTCGTTATTATAATGAATGATTATGTTAGTGGTTTACCGAAGACTGTAAAAAGCTGCAGGGTGATCTAGATAGGAAAACTAGCAGGGTGAGTCATCATGGCATGAAGATAAATGCAAAGAAGAGCCAGCTTATTAAGTACACAGATAAAAAGCTAAAGATTGAATTTCATTATAAAGTGGAGTAGGAACTGCTTGTTGAATACTCGAAATGTAAATACCTCGGCATAACATTTGATAGCAGACTTGAGTGGGCAGGGCACATTGGACAAACAGTACGGAAAGGGTTCAAAATCATTCACCTGCTGGAAAGAGTGATGAGGGAATGCACTGGAGAAGTAAGGGAATTTGGGTACAAAACTTTGGTTAGACCACTGTTTGAATATGGTAGTGTAGTATGGGACCCACATTTTTGTATCAAATACAGGAGTTGGAACGGGTGCAGAGAAGGATTGCTAGATTTGTCTTTGTAAATTACCGCAAAACACAATCGGTCACTAATATGGTAAAGAAGCTGGAGTGGGATTCATTGAAGGATACTTGGTGGGTGAAGAGAGTCATGGGCGTATACAAGAAATACATTGGTGATAAAGCATGGGAAAATATTGATCGGAAAATTAAGAGAGGTGCTTGAAATGGGAAAGGTGACAATGACCACAATTCGGCACTCGATTTCAGGCATAAGGGAATGGGAAAATTTTCTTTAATAGGAAATTTTCCTTCGTAGAAAAGGGTGTAAGGAATTGGAATAATTTACAAAGAGAAATGATGAATAATTTACCAAAAACACTGAAAGAATTTGAAGTAAAAATTAGTAGAGGGCAAAAGTAGGTGGGGAGAGGAAAGGAGAGAGACAGGCGTGTAGGGAGATTGCCACCGGAGCGAGCACTATTCAAGTATGGTACGAAATTCCATTGCAATGTATTGAAGGCTCGAGACCGTCTTTCATTCTCTCTTGTTATTTCAGTTTGAAGTCGTGCATGTCTTTGTTGATTCCGTCATTTTTCTTTAAGTGCAGCATGCCTTTATATTTGTGCTTAAATTCTGCCATGGGGATGTTCAACTGTTTCTTTGTGCCGTTGAGATGCCTTCCTTTCAGGTTGCGCTCCAAATCTTTAATTTCGTTCTTCATCTCTCATAAATGTTCTTCGTATTTGCACTTTTCTTTGTGGCGTAATACTTTTCGCGTCACTGATTTTTCTTTTGTAACATTTTATCTTACAATTGTAGAAGATTTTAGCTTCTGGTTCAAAGTAAAAAAAAGTGAATTTACTCACTTTTAATGTGACTGTAAGCGTAATGGATCCGTTCCTTGGTTTTTGGTGCTTGGAACTTGTTGCAGGATGAACAGTACGTACCAGGTTGATTTTAAGGAGAAATTGTACATTCGGTGCTAGTACACCTTATTATTCATTCTTGAAGTGTTAGTACACATTCTGAAATTGTTTATATTCCCAGTATTAGTTAACACTCTAAAATTATTTTTATGTTTTGGTTAAACGGTTGATTCAAACACATTTAGCCACTTATGATACTAAAATCTTCTTTGATTTCGTTCTGCTTCTCTTTCATTTGCTCGTTAAGTTCACATTCCAGTGCTAAGTACTAATTTCTTTTAAAAGTTTGGGTTTTGTATGTTACATGCATACACATTCAAAATTTGCTGTTTTGACCTCTATATCATGGTAGAAACATGGTATTAATTTCGATAAAAGTATACTGAAAGACTCAGCTGGTGAGCTATCACTATGTGCGGTTTCGTTGAAAATCTATCCATTAGTTTGTGACTAGCGTACGACCATACAAACTGACAAACAAAAATCCGAATTTTACGGTGTTGGCATTTCTATCAGCAATAATGTACTGTACATTGCAATTACTCTTTTTTAAATATTTTTTTTACAGATATATCTTATCTAGAATTTCACTATATAGTATATAAACAGAAATCAACTATACTTTTCTAGATACTAGTTCTAAATATTTATGGACAGTGGAAGAAAAAATCTCCAACGTGATAATCTCGAGGAAGATGTTCTGCACAAAAAAAAAAAAGGAAGGATTGTTCGTGGGGATACCTTCTTTTGGTTTGGAATTATTGCAGACATTATCAAATTAAAAATTACTTGCCAAGAACTTCAGTAAGACCACAAGTTGTGGTGAGAGCTGGTAGCGCAAAGGTTTGATATACTGAGGACACCGGATCGAGTCCCCTCGCGGGCATGCGTGGTTTTCTAAAAGAGTAAGTTTCGTCCTGGCGCTTCGACTTATAAATATTACTTACACGGACCGATTGATAATAGATGAGTGAATAAATGAGAATATCGTAATTAGTATTTTCTTTTAATTCCTCGTTCGTGGAGCAGCCTGAATTCAGTGAGGTTTGCATCTTCAGTAATGGTAATAATTACAACCTGAGGTTATTAAGGATTAAGTAGCTAGCAGAAAGTGCGATGTCAGTCATACCTACTTACATGTGATTGGTTGCTGTACTTAACTATACACTTTGGTAACAATACTCAGCAATGTTACAAATTGAATTCTAAGATTCAGTGTTGGAGGTACTCCGACAATACAGTATGATCTCATATTTTTCGTAAATCTTACCCATTTCTTTCAAGAATAAATTAGACAAAGGAAATTCATTCAATGGAGCGGAATACCACTGGAAGTGAACCCCATATGAGGCTGTGTTCCAGATGTTACAGCTCTGCGGTTTACATCACTTCGGTAACTAACAGCATCGAGACGATAGAGAGTAAATAAAACATCATATTTATTAAAACCAGTATGATAAACTACAAGCTGAGCGAACCAAAATAAATCAATTTTTAACACTGTTTTTTAAGGAGTTTTGTTTTATTACCAGATCACTTAGATGAGCTGTTAGTTTAAATCCGTAAAGCATTGTGTAACAGTAATACCAATCACTTCTTGAACCATCAGAAGTTAAAATTTAATTGAATATAATTTACTTTGATTGCGATGGAGAGCATGCTCTGGTGGCAATTTCCCCACACACCCATTTTTCTACTATCCTTTTCCCACTTACTTTTGCTCTCCACTAATTTCAACTTTTAATTCTTTTAGTGTTTTTGGTAAATTATTTGCCATTTCTCTTAGTAATTTATTCCAATTCTTGATCCCTCCATCTACGAAAAGAAATCTTCCCACACTCTTACGAGGTCTGAAATCGAGTGCCACCTTAGGATCATGGTCATATTTTCCCTTCCACGCACCTCTCCTGATTCATCGACAAATACTTTCAACGCCTCATCGTCGATATACGCCTCGTACACTCCCATGACTCTCTTCACCCTCCTAATGTCTTCCGACGTATTCCATTTCAGCTCTTTTGTCATATCAGTTACTGATTTTATTTGGCGGTAAAAATCTTGCAGCCCTTCTTTGCTCACCCTCCAGCTCCTGTATTTGATACCCAAAATGTCGGTCCTATACTACACAACAGTCAGCAAAATTCACTTACGGTATTTCTATATAAATACACAATAGTTTCAAAATTGATTACCACAAACGAAGCAGTTAACTGCAACACTATAAAATGTTTTTAGAGCAACCATTCGCGGGTGACAGACATCTTGGAAACGACAGTGGCAGTGAGCTGTCCATATTGCTCGGAGGACAAAAACAGTGTTTGAGTGGAGACCAAGAGATCACCAGCGAGAGGAAGACCACCAGACCGGCGGGATAAAGGCATTACGCAGGGTTACTGGAGTCAGCTGGTAGAGGATCCACCAAGACCTTTCTATTTGGAGGTGATTGTTCAAAATCTATCTTGATCCGCGATTCATCTTTCATCATTGAATTGGCTGCTGTTGAACCTTGCGGCAACAACGGAAAATTCTGTTAACTATTTCAGTCTTTTAATAGTTTTACTGCTTATTGTATCAATAGATAGAAAGAAATTCTTCGTGTTTGATTGTTCTGATATTTATTAGGATAATATTTTTATTTACATCTAGCCCAGCATTTCTTAAGACGCGAGATCATTGCTCAAGTTTTTCACTAAACATTAGTACTCACAAACTGTGTTAGACAGTTAAATGGTGAGTTTATTGTCTTTCACCCTGAGAATTTCTGCGATGTTAACCTACCCAGTTTCATCAATTTCCAAGAAACACTAATGTATCCCCCGCTTTTCCACTTTTTTGAGCTGCTATTGTAATCTTCGTAGGCAATCAACGAAACCATTAATCTTCCGTGGTTTAAAACAATTTCGAAGCCTGCAGGGCAGGTGCAAAGATCCATTCATCTCCAATAATCACACCTGCTCTCCGCTTTGCTCTTAATGATCCTCGCTCAGATTTATGAAGAAAAACCTCAGAACACGGATAACGGGCAGTAACTATCACAACTTTAACACTTGTGAGGTAGCTACCAGGGAATTAATATATATGAAGTAATGCGTGTTAAATAATATATTAAGATACAAAGTGGACCGCTTCAGCTTTATGGTACCAATAATTAAGTTGGCAAGCCTGTATGTTGGATAGGACTTTGATGAATATCATTGATCTGGGCAAAGAGATATTAGCAGGATAATATAACAAACTAGCAAAATTGATTTGAGTCACAGAAGGAAATAATGTTTTAGTTTAGTGAGTAAGGAGTAAATGATCTGTAAAAATGTTTTGTGCAGTCATTAAAATAAATATTAAATAGTGTAAAATGTGAAACGCCTTATTCAACACAAAGTTGTATCCCTGACGACAACTTATTTCAACGAGCATAGAGGAAGCTATCGTTTGACATTTTGTTCTATCCAAGATGAAAATTGGGCTATAATACAAACGCTTGCATCATTAGCTCTCGATAGCCAGTCTTATAAGGAATGTTCTCTCGCACACGTTACTTCCTTTGTTTTTAACTGCGCATTTTTTTATATTTTTTTTAGCTGCCAAACAGGTTTCATCACAAAGAGCATAACAATGACAAATGATTGCAGCTTCATCTCTTACTCAAATTTTTTCAGGATTATTTCCTGAAGTGCTTATTGGTGACAATCCTTGTAGTTGTGGATCACCTTACCTTCCTCTTTACTTTTTAAAATTACAGGTAAAACGCATGAATTATGCCTGTAACGTATGGCTACCATACGTGCGTGTGTATTCCATGTTGACTACCGACTGGAGCATGCAAGATGGTGACTGGTGCAGTATCTATTCTCCAGGAGATGCGCGTTGTTTTGGGTCAGTCAGTGAGGTAACAAAACACTAGCGACAATTACGTCAGCGCTCAGTTACTGTCTTCTGGTCGATTTGCATAGAATGTTCTGAAACAACATGAGTGTGGTGCAAAGCGATTGACACCCTCACATGGTCGTTCTCACGTGGCATCTCTTACAGTAATACGCGCTTCTGTACGCTAGAATCCAACTCTACGCTAAGGCCTTGAAGTAGCTATAACTTACGAAAAAATTGTAGCTAGATGATGCATTACTAAATCGGATCCTTACAAATGTCAATTCTACTCCGCACTTAGCAGTTTTGGAATAACCATTCTCGAATTTTCAACCGCGTAAAATGACATTTACCTGGAGTTTGACATTTCAACGGGTCTGGAAGCCCGTGAATTTTTGTATGCATACACTGTGGCGGAATAGACAACGCACTGTTCTTCTCTCTTGACGATCTTATTTCTTGCTCTTCTCTGACACCTATTAGGAGCAGTTATACTGTTTGTGCTGCGAACAAATAAAATTAGTACACTGGAAATAACAGTCTCTTCCTTAAAAGATATGAAATCTGTAGTACAAGGTTTAACAGGCGCAAGATTGAAACAAGGAGAGATTCCACACCCCAGTAGCCTACCGGGAGGGGGACGGGGATTTTTACTAAGTCCCACTGAAGAGCTAATAAGAGTTGGTAAAGGAAAGTGGAAGCTGTGAGCCGATCGAACGCCCCAGGCTGAATGAAAATTATTCTATCTGACTTGTTCTCCAGGAAGCTATGCTGACCTGCCAACTCAACGCTTTGGCTGTGACGGAATGTATGGTGATGCGACAATCCACTGCCTTGCTCGTGAATCTGAATGAGGATAGCGTGATCGAGTCGTGTTACCCTTGTTCCAGCAAAACTTAACGGAATTCGCTGTGAAAAAAAAGTAAATTTAGTAAATTAAAAATTCTTACTACAACACAATACGTGCCTGAACTCTGTTCATACAACCACATTTACAAGAGTAACAACCAGTGGGTCCAAAGAGTAAAGAAAGATATGATAGAGATCGGAATAAAAGAAGATATAATTCAGAGCAACTTTAAGAAGATGGATACAAAATTTCAGGGGTTTCCGGAAGGAATAACATCTGGATCCAAGAAAGGAGGAAACAGCAAAGTGAAACTGATGAACAACTATTTGAAGTCATGAAAAGAAGAATCAAGATGAATGCACGGGATTATTTTTCGCCTTCCTTATATGGCCAAATTCGAAGAGAAGAAGAATACAATACCATGAAGCTCTTCTATCTTGTATCATTTATTCTGTCTTTGGAAGAAGTTAACAGACAATTCAAGAAATTTCCTTAGAAATTATTTTTATTAATGCAGAATTGAGATAAAAAAATTACGTTGTTTTCTGTCATCCTAGAACATTGGAATTCTCCACCCTTGCTTTTTATAAATTTCCACTTACTGTATTTTCCTTTACAATTTGAGAGATTTTAGGCTGACGATCCCCTGTATCTTCTACAAAGATCTATCAATAATAAAATTCTTAGGCTTGGCATTTTCTCAAGGAATACGAGATCTTAATTGCTTCCCGCAGTAATAATTGGAGCGAAAGATGCCTTCCCTTCTACCTGACTGCATCAAACGATTCCTTCGCTGCCGATAGCAACATGTTTCAATGACAAAAGTCCAGTATTTTTTTAAGAGGCTTTCGCACTGTTGGATCTCTACAGGAAGAGGAACAACAAATTATCAACAGTTTGGGTAAAAAAGTTGATTTTTTATAATTTGAAATTACTTGTGCCTTTACATCCCATATTTTTCAATTGGTTTACATTATACAGCAAAGATCTATACCAGCATTAGTCTTTTTTGTTCTTTTTCTCTCCTTTGATTCCGGTGAGTTAAATGTGCGCTTAACCACGTCTGTATTGTTTTATAACGATATTCTTTTTTTTCGAAAAATTAACCAAGTTAAAACATCATTAAAGGATACAAGTTTTCTTATAGGGCAAAAAAAAAAAAAAGTTTTGTTTGCAGTTTTCATTCGTAAATGCTTAAAATATTCGTATAATGGTCTCCATTCTTTTTTTAATATCTCTGGGCGTCTTGTTTACGTCGTTGAATTTCACCAAGCCTTAGTGGTCAGCGATTAATGCTAGGGCTTGGCATTCCCGATAACCCAGTTCTATCCCTGGTCAGGACAATTGAGATTTTAGTTTTCTATGCTTTTCCGAAGTCACTCCAGTTGCATTGTTCCTACAAAAAGCCATGCCAGAATTCCTTCCTTATCGTTGTCCCTCATTATCTCCTGACTCTAGTAATTAAGAAAATCATTCTGTTTTTGTTAAAATGTTAATTAATTCCTTTATACCACTGTGCCATACAATGACGTCGTTCCCCGTAGCACCACACAGCTAACAAAGCAGGCACCACCAATTAGCACCAGCTGAGGCCGCCCTGTAATTAAATACCAGTCATTTAGTTAAACGGACGCATTCCATGGAGGAGTAATTCCAAACCGGAGCTCTGCCATGCGAATGTACTCATCTCTACTCTGTATATATACGACTAACCATAGTGACATCAGAACTGCTACCACATTGCAACTGTTGTAAATATTATGCAGTTTATCGTTTGTTGTTGTCTGGATTGAATAAGGTAGCTGTTATGTATACCCCTTCACTACTCCTATCAAATGTTTCTGATACTAGATTGTTGATTTGTTTTATGAAAGTAAAGCAGCTAGTTCGAAATATCTGAGAAACAAATAGTAAGTTTGCTAGTACCCTCTTTATAGAGCAGACTCTTTGGTTGCTTGCGGACGTTGGAGTGTGGGCATTGTGTTAATTGAAGCTTTGTCGAAGGAAAGAAGACTAAAGAGAGATATATCGATTGTAAATATTATGCAATTTAATGTTTATTGTTTCCTATGTAGAGATACATACCCCTCCTAGCTAACGTATCTAATTATATAGGTGTTCTGTTGTTTGTTTATGATAGTAAATGCAAGGTATTCCACATCTGTGAGAATCAGAGAGTAAGTTGCTGACACCGACTTCATAGAGAACACTCTTTCGTCGCTTAGGGGAGTGATAGTACGAGAAGTGTGTTAAACAAAGCTAGATCGAATGAAGAACATCTAAAGGGAGATACGATCGGATTGAATAGTTTTGAATTGTACTTGTCTTCATTAGAGATCTGAATTGTACGTAAACTGATATAATTTGTAAACTGATGCGTGAAGATAAATAAACAAAGAAATTTTGCTATTTAAATAGGCGAAGGAAACTCTGAGATGAGTTGATTAGTGTAAAATTAGTTTAAAACGAAATTAAATTGCTATTCTTTTACAGATTTGTTTCTAGACTTTTTATCAGAGGGAATAAAACGACGTGCCTAAAGTGCAATATCCACAATAAAAAAAAAGAAATAACTTAAGGTTTTGATTCAAACAGAACAAATAAATAACCTCAGCAGCCGAATATTCTTTTTCGTCCAACACCGCAATAAATTTTATCGTATTCATTTGGTTTTTCTTTTTAGAGTGCAGCTAATTTCTTTATAATTTCTGCAGCTTCATCTAGTCTGCTTCAATATACTTAGGCCCTACTGGACATTTCTTTCTTTATCTTCTCCATTCTTGACTTTATATTTATTCCTTTTCCTCTAAATCGACCAGTTACTCCTAGTCTTCACAGATGCTCATAAAATAAGTTTAGCACTCTATATTTATAATTCATAATACAAATACACAAATCCGTTATTCTGTATTTCCGTTCAAAATGTAAGATGTATAACTACTATTCAAAATAAAATACCTTTCATTAATAAATATACTTGCATTTACTTATTTCCACATTATTATATTATCGTTCGGTGACTGACCACGATACTGTGCGAAATATTCGCATGGGTCAGCTACTATAGAAGAACTGTCCGTTTAAAGATGTAAGAGTTCCTTGTTGTAACCAAAGAGAACTTAACTATCAGTAGGCTTTCTGGTACCTGAAACGTCTACGAGATTGCTTAGATCCGTTTGCGAGATACCAAATACAAAAAAATGTTCGTATTTTGTAAAATTGCGTTGTTTTTTTTAGGGAAGGCACCTATTTAGATAAACTTAAAATGCAAAACGTTATCTAAATATGAAATTTCATCCAAATAATTAGAGCCCTTTCCGAGAATTGCTCGTTTAAAGATGTTGTATTTTTAATTATTAATATATGGACCACTACAAAGGGGAGGAATTCAGTCACGGCCCTCGAAAGTACCACCCCGGTATTCTACTGGAGCGATTTATGGAAACCACGGAAAATCGTAGTCTGGATGGTGGGAAGGGGATTTGAACCTACGTTCTCCATAATGCTTACCCACCACTCTCGGTGCCTAATCCCAGCATTGCGGAGGACAGAACAGTCGTTGAGGTTAATTGGATGTGGTGGCCAAGACGTCTCCGTTACAGCGGCCCCCGCTACACAGTGAGATTACAGGCTGCGTCCTCCTCTGCCGACCGCCTTGTTATCAGGACGGACCAGTAACACCTCAGTTTGCCACCTCCAGCGAGCCAGCCTTATCATTAGGTTTTACCGCCAACTGTCACAATACAGTGTTGAAACCACTCTGGACCGAAGTGTGAGATGGCCACGATAACCTCATGGATCCTTACCCACAGTAGTAACACACAAGGAAACTGACAGGACATGTATCTGGGTAAGTCAACACGGAATAAGGGAAAATACCTAGATGAATCAATTGAATAGGTACACAGATGAACATAAACGTTACAAGTGCGGAAGAACTCTAAGTATGTGTTTACTTTTCACGGCTAAACAAAAAGGCGTTTTATACCTTTTTCGAGATAAATAACACATTTTGTGACAAAATTTTGAAAACTAACCGAAAGGTGAGTGACAGATGGATAGCGGGTCTAAGTATCTGTAATGTTTTATCGGTCGCTCAAGTTTTGTTTTTCTGGCACTCCGTTCGTGGAACACGTTTTATGTAACTTACAGCTCTCTATATCCAGCTAGATTCATTAGGAGTAAAGCTGTCCATTACGGTTGAGGTGACCTCTGTTCTTTGTGGTGCAGGTTCTTCCAATTAGGTTTGGCTGACCACTGCACCCGGGACCGCCTTTGGGGTGTGGTGACTTTTTGCGCCGGATGATTAAGCCATCCTGATTTCGGTTTTCTATGGCTTTCTGAATTCTGAATGTGAAGGCAGAGATGGTTCTTTAAAAGTCCATTGTTGAAACCCTTCTCGTTCCTGTTCCCAATCCCTTTTCTTCTGGGAGAAGAGGCGTTCTGATACTTATAATAAATCCAAAATTCTAGCAATAAAACTCTTAATCCATGCGTATGAAGTTACAGGTAACACCAGCAACAACATATTTTTTTTTTTTAAACTTTACGGTGTGGAGGAATTGTTTGTTGAAGCTCTTTAGTATACATGTCTTGAATAACATTTGATAATAAAGTCAAATGCGCAGGACACGTTACGAAGGTGATAGGGTCACGATTCAATATCTTTCATTTAATGGTCTGGGTGATGAGGAAATGTATCAGAAAAGTGTAAGGAATTGGGTTACAAAACTGTGGCCATACCATTTCTCATATTCAGGTACTATGGGAACTAAATTTTGGATATCAAATACAGGATTTGGAGGAGGCGCAATGGAGGGCAGATGGAATTGTTTGTGGACATTACTGCATAATGCTGTTAGTAACCTATATGATAAAGCAGTTGGATTGTGATTTACTGGAAGAATGCAGAAGCGTAAAGAGAGTGCTGGGAATTTATAGGGCATATATTGGCGATAAATTTAGGATGGATATTTGATGATGAATTAGGAATGGTACATACGAGGAAATAAATTACTTTAACCACAAGGTGGCACGCGATTTCTGGCGTAAGAAATGCGTAAAATTTTCTTTTGTAGACAAGGGATTGGATTAAATTATCAAGGGAAATGATGAACACTGAAAAAATTTAAAGTTAAAATTCGTAAAAAGGTATTTGGGTGGTAACACTGTAATAAAAGTATTGTAAGATAAAGATATTTTTGTAGAGGGCTTTTGTCTTTCTGTTCTTCTAGACACCAACCATTATTATGTCCCTTATACTGCTATTCAAAAAACGATTATCGTTTGACATAGTTAATTACATTTCCTCCCGAAGTCTTCGCCCAGAAAGCTTTTTGAAATATAGCAGTTACCGGCTAGCTGTCTGGTGGCTGAGAGGTTCAAGGTGTCTGATTTGAGATCGAAAGGTCCTCGGTTCGAATCTCTGTCTTTATAGAGATTTTCAGAGACCCTTAGCCCGACTTTCACATCTGGCGAGGCTTGACATATAATGTGAAGTACGCCAGAACGGTTCAGTGGTTCGGATTCGACGTTAAACTGTAGGTCCCTTTTAACCGGTAGGATTGCCGGGTAATGTTAGATAAGGAGGAAAGGAAATGGCCACCATTCCTCCAATACCAGACTGAGTATGCTTCCTCTGAGAGAGTCCAACCAACTTTCTGGTTGAATACGGAGCTTAGCTTAACATTTTTGAGTAATCAACTGCGGTGAAGTCGCTGAGATCCTAAATTCTGAAATAATCCACAAAAAGTTAGAGGTTCGTAGAGAGTTGAGGACACTTTTCCTCGTATTGTGACAACATGTCTCATGAATAAACAAAACTATCGCACCCAAAAGAAAATGCAGATACCGTGAAGTTTGGAGAAAATTTTAAGAACAAGGATAGTTATCTGACACTGGTGTTCTATCGTATTGCTGTAACATTTGCTTCCGTATGGTACATTTTCTTTATGGTAAAGGACAAAACTAACGGAACACAAGTAAGCGTAGACCAGTTATACTGTTATATAGACACGGATCCTATTTGCAGTTAAGTGAACTGATTCCATTGTCACTAAATTAGTGGGTCACGGAGATTCTGGCAGGACTACGGGATAAAATAGTAACATTTTGTGGACTTATTGAACTTGCTCTTAATCTTCAATACGGCAGGTTAAAAATCAAGCTGATCATCTGTGTGCCCTTAACAGTGACAAAAATAAAGTGGCGATGCATGATCGTGTCTCGTAGAGGGCGATTTTGGGTATTAACTCAGTTACAAGTTCAAAATTAGCAGTGTGAATTAATTTTATACGAATACAATAGTGCGAAAATGAATGTGATTATAACTAGTTGTGACTGACATGTAAGATGGTTGTTGGAGTCCCAACCGTAACGAGTATTATTGTTTAGCCCTGTCCAGTTTTTTGTATTGTTCTTGTTTGCCGACATTCACCTTGTTCCCACGGCGTCCATTTCGAGCCCTGCCGTGTCAATGAGTGGCACGTCAGGAGCTCATTACGACCCTCCTCTTTTTGTCCACGAATAGTTGAACATCTGCTCCAACACCAAAACAAAACTGGAAACTTCCTGTCGTCCCAACACATTCTACTCTGTAATGAGGTAGTTTAAGTTTGTAAGGAAACATAGCTCCTACTCACCTAGCTTTTGTTTGTTCGCTCAATTTTACTAAGATGTAGCACGAATTGTTTTGTATAGTGCAGAAAAAGTATTTGGTTTAAGTTGGTACGCTGGGCGTGTGCTCCAGAGAGTAGTGTAAGGGTCTTTGGAAAGTCGTTAACTCACGGAGAGATTATCTTTGATAGGGAGAATCCGCTAGATGTGAAAATGGTGTTCTGAGGCTTGTTTGGTGTGCCTCGCTAGTGTTATAGACATGGTATAGCTTACAAAGTGGATTAAAAAGGACATTGTGAGAACTGGATGTGTATAAGATAGCAGGAGCTAAAAGTAATTGTATAAACGGTGTGTAAAATATGTAAGAAGCACACAGTGAATATATGGAAATCTAAATACGAGTGAAGTATTTTGATTGTTTAGAGTCCGATGAGACCCTTGTCCTGGGTTTTCACTCTTCACATACAGTTTTTAGGAATTGCAGAAGGGGTGTAGCCATTTTTAGTATTTTTTATTATTTTATTTATTTTTTAAAAAAAATAGTAAACACGTGTATGAGGCAAACTTACATGGTGTTTTGTGTGACGAAGACAAAAAGAAGTATTATTACAAGTTCCGAATCGTAATTTTTAATGATATGTTATGGGGAAAATTTGTTTTCCGTATATCCCTAACGTATGAACAGTTTTACGCATAAAATTCTATTTCCGTCAAATATTTGGCTTAATCATTTTATCCATGGAGCTATCGATACCGCGGATGAATGCCAAGTGGACGATAGGCATTTTAAATTCCGAGCAGGCCAAGGATATTTCGTTGGAATTGGAAGTCCTGATCGGCTCCCCATGCTGACAAAAAGTGAAAACCGTGGACAAAACTCATTGGAGGTCAAAACTCCAATTACTGTAGATCACGCCATCTCCAACCCATTTCCTGTTCGAAAAGAGGACTCGAAACTGTAGCTGCTTAGGCCTTAACAACTCGTCGACGTCGCGGTCATTAGGGGCGGGAGTGGACCGGAGACAAGGAAAGGGAAGGAATTCGACCACGGTCTTTTGAAGAAAACTTCCAGGTATTCGCCTGGATTGATTTGAGGAAACCATTGAAAACCATAATCTGGATGCCCAGAGGGGGGATTCAAACCCGCGGCCTCCCGAAAGCAAGGGATTGAGGACCTACTTTTTAACGTCTAGCCAGATACACGGAGTGTTATAAATGTACTCCACCAGAACTAAAGGCCTGTTCTAGGATGTGAAAAATTTCCAGTTTTTGCATGAAGCTTCAAAAACTCCGAAATCGAGTTGTAATAGTCAGCGTCCGATCTCCCTCTTGGACGGTTCAATGAAATGTTGTATCCGTCTTTTTTTTTTTTTTTTGCTTTATGCCTCGTGAAAGTCGAGATCATTAGAAGTGGGACAGGAATGCGGGCAAGTAACTGGAAGGAATTCGGCCATGACATTTTTGAAGGAACTATCCCGGTATTCGTTTGGATTACTTTGGGGAATTCATGAAAAACATAAATCCGGATTGCTGGACGAGGATTCGAACTTGCCCGATTACTTATATTTTTCTAGTTCATTTTTTACTTTTATAATGTCTTATTTCAGTATACAGTGAACATGCATAATGGTGACATACAGAAGAGTTTGAAATCAGAAGTATAAGAGAAATCGAAGTGTGTTAGTGAGCTAGATAGTAGAAATAATAGTTTCTGTATTATTGCCCAGGAAACAAAGAAGGGTAAATCGCTTTTGAGACAATTTCAACTAACCGTGCAATCCGCTTAATTTCACAGCCGCCCATCCGTAATCCAACCCGACAGACGGGATGTACTGTTTTCGTGGAATCGAAATACCGAATCCTTTTAGTGTACGTCGTAGAGGGTTTTTCCAAATGAGAAGTACAATTTAATAAGACCGGTGAAATATCACAATCGATATTGGGATTGGTACGTCTCAATCTTCATTGATCATCTTACCACCACACCAAAAGGCTGCTGCATGAATTTGTTTTGAAGCAGTGTACAACAGTCACTCCATACAAATTTTTTGACATCTTTGATGTTTCTGAACCTACTGGTTCAGATGTAAGAACATTAGAAACCCTCACAGAATTACGAAACCTGCACCCGAAGACTTTGCTTTTGTTTCTTATGGTGCATAAACATTAGTAATCACTAGCTGGTTATTGATAAGGAATCATCTAGTGTATATGAATGAGATTAAAAGACAATTTTAGAGTGGCATTGGGATTATAGCAATATACAGTCTTATGTTGCTTACGACAGTGTTTTAACTTGGCCAAAATGAGAGTAGCAGAGCCGCAACTTCTATTGACTGCCAGTCAGACACTACAGACTGTGCGTGGTGACGCTCGGACCTAACATTCCAGGGGACCCGGGTTTTAATACCCTACCCGGCCCTCCAGAGTCCAGTTTACCAAAATCATTTCAGGCGAATGGCAGGATAGTTCGTTTAAAAGGACATTGCGAAATTCCTTTCCGTTCCATACTTTCAGTCACTCCCGTTCCTAATGACCAAGACGCCGATGAGGCGTAAAGTCCAAATTAAAAAAATAAAATCTTTCAGTACTCTCAAGGTCTTGCATATACTTTTCCAATCCTTAATACGTATAGTCGCGCCCTTTCTTAAGGTCTCTTTTCTTCCGATTTCAAATTATTTATTTTCCTTGCAGTACCTTCATGACTCATACTGTTCATGTATTCGTATCACTGGAGTATTAATCTTCCCATTCTACCCTATACAGGCTCTTCTTTATCTGGGTTCCTCAGAAGCTACTTGTTAAGTATTTATTTTCTTGAAATAACTAGTCCGAAGAAAGAATTTCACTTTGTTTATTCTCCCGTGTCCTTCATAATAACGTTATACAAACAAGGGTCATTTCGATCGAAAGATACTAGGTACAAATATAAATAAATGTTCCAGCGATTAAACTCACACACTTCCGAGAATTGCTGATCGACAACAGATTTCTTTCTGCCGTTCGCTTTATATCGGCGCTACAGAAATTTCCGGAATAATACAGAGAAAGCCGGCTGATGTTTCTCGAATTGTAACAATACTTCAACAATTAAAACTATCAGAATTAACATAAAATCATTCAATATCATCATGAAACACACTGAAATGAAACTTAGATATTTACAGGTATTTACAAACAAAATTATCAACGTAAATCAGTCCATACAGTCGCAAACTGTCCTGCAAACATTGTAGCTCACATCAATACAATTACATACTTTTAATTAATGTTTAATTTAATTTAATTTTAATTTAATTTAATTTTAATTTAATTTGTTTAATTTCAATGGAGCACACGCTCCGGTGGCAATTTCCCCACACACCCAACTTCCCCCTATCCTGCACCCACCTACATTTGCCCTCTACAAATTTTAACTTTAAATTCTTTTAATGTTTTCGGTAAGTTATTCATCATTCCCCTTGGTAACTCATTCCAATCCCTGACACCCTTACCTAAAAAAGAAAATCTTCCCACAACCTTGTGCCTTAAATCGAGTGCCAGCTTGTGGTCATGGTCATCTTTTCCTTTCCATGAACTACTTTTCATACCTACTGCAATATCTTCCCATGCCTCATCACCAGTAAGCCCTGTAAACTCCCATGACCCTCATCATCCTCCTTCTGTCTTGCAATGAATCCCATTCCAGCTCCTTTATCAAATCCCTAACTGATTGCATTCTGCGATAATTTCCAGAAACAAATCTAGCATCTCTTTTTTGCACCCTCTCCAATTCCTGTATTTGATACGCAAAATGTGGGTCCCATACTACACTACCATATTCGAGCAATGGTCTGACCAAAGTTTTGTAACCCAATTCCTTTACTTCTCTGGTGCAATCCCCCTTACCCCTCTCTCCATCAAGTGCAAGATTTTGAAACCTTTTCCTACCACCTGTCCAATGTGTCCTGACCAGTTAAGCTTGTTATCAAATGTAATGCCAAGATATTTACATTTCAAGTCTTCTGGAAGCAATTCTTTCCCCACCTTATATTCATAATTAACCTTTTATTTTTTATTTGTGTATCTAATTAGCTGGCTCTTCTTTGCATTTATCTTCAACCCATGTTTACCAACCCAACTAGATATCCTGTCCAGATCACCCTGTAACTGTTTACAATGCTCTATCGTTTTGATCCTTGTGTACAGCATTATGTCATCTGCAAACAATCTAATTTCAGATACTTTCATGCATAATAATGTCCTTGAAGACATTACACAGCTTATTTCCATAAAACAATGTTCACTTACACAAATTCACAGCTAATTACACGAAAAATATACAAAACCATATTTAATCAACTCCCAGCTTGCTAAACACAATTCTTAAAATATAATTTCGTAATGATCTGGGTTTGAGGGCCGTTATATACTCCCACACCATTTCCAGTCTCAGTGCACCAAACATTCTGCTCTTAAACTTCATCTCCATGGTCTCATTTACAGAAATAATCCTTACATTCATCACTCATGGTTTGGCACTATACATCAGTATTTATAAATAATATTTTTGCACTCGCCGTTTCAAATCAGAAACGCAAAACTCAGCATCATTAAGATCAGAGTGACCTTGCACACATAAACCACTTTGCTTTTTTGCAAGACGTGTAAAGTCGAAGCAGTTTAACAGAATGGGCAAAAATGTCGGCTACGGTGCGACGCCAATGTCGTAGGTGATGTGAGGAGAATTGTGGAGGAGATGCCAGTGCGGCGGGCGCTATTAAGGGTGTGGGAGAGGCGCGATGATTAGAAGGCGGCGAGCACTCCTCCCGGCCTCTTGTTCTTATTAGAGTGCTACTGTGCGGCGCATCTGCACGGCCACCACATATCGCCGGCAATAATCGCAGCCGCACAGGGGCGCGGGAAGGCGGTAGCTAATTTCACTAAACACGATCTACGACAAGAGAGACAAGTTGTGTGAATTCGGCCCACAGTATGTGGTATGTTTGAGACTGCTTACAGTTTAGACTCCTTTCACACGCAGCGATTTTGGTCGTACGATAAAAGGTCGGGTGACAATTTGTCGTAGCTACATTTGAGTTGTTTCGCACGCAACGATTTTGGTCGTACGAATAAAAGTCGTACGACCACATTCCATTAAATGACTGAAGAGGTCCATGGTACACGGAAAGACAATGACACGACACGACACAACAACGATACGACGTCGTGATCGTGTCGTTCAACAGTCGTCCTTTGCCACTACATAGGACGACGTCGTGTCGTTCCGGAAATGCAGTGGCCCACCTGAACAAAATGAATGCTTTCACTCAAGACGACTTTTAGTCGTACGTTATGTTCCTTCGGTCCATCCATTATAGAGGGCATGGTAGAAGAAAAGAGATATCGAGGAAGACAACGTTTAAAATACATCCAGCAGATAATGGAAGGTGTTGGCTGTAGGAGATATGTAGATACGAAGAGGAGGGCGGAGAGTAGAGCTGAATGGAAGACTGCCGCACACCAATCCCAGGATTGACTAGAAGAAGAAGAAGTATTTTCCTTCGGTGGCTAAAAGGATAAAAAAATGTATCAAAATTGACTTATCGAAAGCTCTTTTTGTGGACTTTATTTATTTCTTATAACTTTTCATAATCATTTAATATTTTTGTTTTCTATCTTCTTTTTTTTCGTGTCGATGACATTATCAAATAAGAGGTAGTTTTTCCGCAAATGTGATGGCATTGTCAGTAGCTGATTGGAGGTTAAATTGGGATACTTTATTTTGATTGTTCGACAACAGATGTGCCATAGCTTCTCTCTCCCCGCACGAATATGTGGTATCTAGCTGTTCTCCCAGGTATCCCCAAGTGGCAACAGTATCTTTGGAACGACCAACTCCAACTCGAAGCCTATTGAGTGACTTCCGTATGGTCCATGGTTGTTCAGACCCAGGGGGTAGACCGTCTTTTGGCTTGATTCAGTCGATATCATGTTGTACTCTCTTCTCCCAAGTCAATATTCTTTCATTGCTTGGTGCTCCATTTAGTGGCTTTGAAGTCCGCAGGAAGCTCGATCGGCAGTTTAGTCTCGATGGCGCTGATGTATATCCATGCAGAGAGTCTCGGAGTTTGCCTCTGTATTCAACTGAAAAATGAAAAAACTTTGTAAATTTACATACACAAAGTTAATTGATACAAGTTATATAAATAAAACTGATGTCAAAACAGAAGTTTACTATTACAGTTTTGTTAACTTCGCAGTGAACATTTCAATATATCTAAAGCAATATCGAAATTTGAATTTTGACATTGTAAAATGTCACTCAACCACGCATACATTATCGAAGGAAGCAACTGACATTCAAAAATAATTAAAAAACTTATTTCCTTCATCCTTGACATCTTTAAAAAGAGCATAGAAGATACCAACTTCCTCTCTCCTCTGATTGATAGGATGCATCCAGTGAGGTCGATTACCTTTCTTCATTTTCCTATGTCGACGAATTAACCACAGTGCAACGATTTTCTCATTAGACATAGCAACATGCTGTGAATGATGCCGACAATAATAAAACTCTGTGCGCAATGACAAATGCAACGATTTTCACAAACAATCCCTTTGTAGCTACGACAAATTGTCACCCGAAAATTAGGTGGACAGACAAAGTTAGAAATGAACGAGTTTGGAAATGATGGGTAAGAAAAGATGTTTATGGAAGAAGCTTACAGAAAGAAGAGACAGGCTGGTAGGTCATATTTTGAGACATGCTGGATTGGTTAATTTGTTTAGTGGAGGGAACAGTCGAAGGTAAGAACTGTAGAGGAAGACAGAGATTAGAATATATAAAGCAGATAATTGAAGATGTGGGTTAGAATTACAACTGGTATTTGACGTCACAGCAGAAGGCATGAGTAAATTAATTTTTTAATATAATTTAAACTGTTTTCATGAGTGTCCTGTTCCTGAAAACATTACTTCCTTTGAACTAAAGTAGTTCCAGACTGTTCGCGACCTTTGCAGCCTAGACCACAACTAAAACTAACATTATGTGGAATAACGAGAGTTGTTAAGGTTTATTTTCATTTTCCTTTGCATTGACTGACGCTATAGTACTGATGTCACATGTAACTGTGTCAGCCATTCAAACGTAATAATGTTGTTCCGGATCACAGTTAACAAAAAATAACATTGTAAGAACCCGTGATTATTTCGGATCATTACTACCACTAACATGCGACACAATGAATGTTTTAATTCGCGAATGATTATAACATTCATTTTATAGCGGCAACTTCAACGGAGTTTGTGGTAAGGTTGAAATGCAACCTGGACCAGGATGGCAACTGAAACATTTTACTATAGCGCAAGGTACGAAGATCAGCATTGAGGTTTATTTTATAAGAATTCTTTTTGTTAAGCAACTAAGGAGACACGACTTTCCAGAACACTGGTTCAACTCGTAGTTTTTTATGGGCTTTGAGGCCAGTACTTAATTAAAATGCCTCGTGCTCGTTGCGGAGCCTAACCGATGGCCACTGCTACTGGAGGCTAATACGCTAGCCCCTTTGCTGCCGGGGCCGGTGAGCGGGTAGAGCGCTTTGCCGCCCCCAGATGCAGGTGATGGATCGGAGTGGACGTGATGCGTGGCTTAGCAGAGACTGCAGCTCATTAGAGGACCCACAGAGGCGCCGGGATTCGTCTGGCTACGACCACGGCGCTATGAGTACTCGCTACCTCCGTATCACATGGGACAAACCGTAGTTATCTTCTTATAAATCATCAGGCATCAAACGAAGTAGAATTTACCGGATTAAATAATCACTTATTGGGTACCCCACACTATCAGCTTTGATCTAAACAATGCTGATAGTACACTGTATAAATCAAATTATAACGAAGGGATACTCGAGAACAACCATAGAATTCTATAAGAGATTCACTGAAAACTAACTAATAATCAAAAACTTTACCATCAAGCACATCACGAGATTAACGCTGCGTCCATTCTATACTCCTTTATCCCAACGTTTCGACCGAGTCATCCGGACTTCTTCAGGATCCTTCGTAACCAGTTTGCAAGAATCTCATGCAGGTCAAATATGCTCATTCAAAGCATGGTGTTTCTACTGTGTTTGTTTTTTGTGGTTTGTGTAGAATTGTTTATTTATTTATTGGGAGATGTGTAAAGAGATTATATCTGAAAATTGTCTGTAGTTGGTATGGATGCTTGAAGACGCGGCATTTTTTCAGGTAAGCTGTTGTTCAGGAGAAGCATTCCAAAGAATACCTTTTTAATCATAAGTTGAGTAAAGTGGCACTTTATTGAAAGGAATTCGCGCTGCATAGCAACCAGGGGCGGATCAAGAGGGGGGGGGGCTAGGGGGTTCAAGCCCTCCCCAAAAGTATCTAGGGCCACCTCTGACATTGTAATTTTGGAGACCTTTTTTAACTCTACAGATTCGAGGCCCGAGAGGACTAAATACTACCTTTTGCCCGACTCAAGCCCCCCCCCTCCCCCCAAAGCCAAAATCCACTGAAGGCAAGTCCCCCCATCCCCCCAACCAAAATCCACTCAAGCCAAGCCCCCCCCCCCCCAAACCAAGATCCTGGATCCACCCCTGATAGCAACAATGGATTTACTTTTTTCTTATGCTAGCGCACACGACTTCTCCTGCGGCCTCGCCGATAACAGCGCCGATAACGGCAGCGAATGGAACTAATGGGCATGCTTCTTTTACAGTTTGGGAGGAATAAAAATTGAAAAATCAGTTCTTTCTTTTTGAATAACGCAATTTGATAGGGATCCCTGGGAGCTCAAAGTATAAGGCACTCGCCTTAAAAATTCCATAACTTGATTTCGAATACCGCTACGGCCAAGTGTATGGGCTTTGTTTTGTTGATATGAGCTACGCCAGGTCGTTCCGTCGTTCAGAGTCCACGTTAAGCTGTAGGCTTCGGAAGAAAGGATATCACTAATTACTTCTTATACACTGGCTTAGTACGAGAGGATCCAACCAACTTTCAGATTGCGGTTTAACATTTTCTGCACACCATTACCATCTGCTTAAACAAACTACTAAATATAGTTTCTTGATAAGGATTATATTTAAAAAGCGAAATAAATAAAAAACAGAAATAGAACATTGAAACAGAGAGAACAAAATAGTTAGAATCACCGATTTTACTTATATTTGGGCCATAGGGTAATGAATTTTTCAAAAACGCTTAAGGAACATAGAATTAAAATTTGTAAATCATAATAGTAAATGGGGGAGGAATTAAAATTCCAAACGTAAAATAAAATTTAAAAATATAAAAAATAGGTATATAAAAAAGTTGTAAATGGATGACTGGGGGAATTGCCACCGGAGTATTAGTTACATCGGAATTAAATTAATAATAATAACGCCAAAGTGCAACTATAGGATTTCTGAAGAAAATCAATCAAAAATTTTTCCAAAATTTAATTCGCACTTGTATAGCAATAATGTAGCATTTATACTGAATAGCCATCGTCGTCACGTGATTAGAGTGACTTCTTGATTCGTGGGTGACCAGATATAAATTATTAAAATATTATTTGCATTTTAATAATTAACGATAATGCGGCTAATTAACAAATAATGGAATGAACGGGAGGACTGGAACAATGCACCCAAAAACCAGAATGAAACTCTATAAACAGCAGAGGAAAAAATTGTTACATCCGGTAGGTATGTGAAACATTTTTAATACACCGCGGAAAAAAATTCTACATCAAAATTAAACATAAAATTTCCTAAGGGTCTAGGAGTTTCCACGATACCACTTTGGGGTTAAACGAAGTAACACGACCATAAAGGTCTAAGAACAAAACTGCAACACTTAAAGGATCGTTAATTAATAAACAAAATTTCAGTTTAAAAGTGAATTGTTTAAAATTGATGTTACGGGGCAGCAATATGTCTCTTCATAATGAATCATGTTATAGCGGATTTAAATAACTGCATTCATTGAAAGATTACAGATTAAGAGACGGAGGGAATAATTTATAAACTTATCGATTTTATATTGCATTTGGCTTCCCATATGTGGTTATCTTGATGAATGTGTCAGTGTTAGTTGTTGTTCGTCTGCATGACGATCAAAGAAGGGCAAAGGATGAAAACGGCGTAGCTCAGGTTATTCCCAGTAATATTACGTAGTATTTACAATGAGCCTGTCAGACGCAATGAACGTTATTTGTGATCACCGCTGAGTGTTTTTGCCTCGTTGATATTGAGACGGGGATATTGAAGTGACGGGTGATGGTTTAGGCACGTTGCTGGCCGCGCTGCGCGCCCCTGGCGGCGACGGCGGGAAGCTGTGCGTGGCGCGGCGCTAGTTAGTGGCAATTAGCCACCTAGCGGCGGGCCGGCGCACTGCCGCCACGCCCCCCGCGGCCATTAAGCGGCGGCGGCCTTTGATGTGCGCCGGCGCCGCGGGCTCAGGCGGCAGGTAGGTGGTCAGAGCCATCTGCAGCCAGCCCAGGGAACGACTCGACAAGCCGTAATCCCGTCCTACGCTAAATACATTTTGTTTCGTCTGTGCTAATAATAATGACGTCAGGCGTAAGCAAATTTATACACTGAGTGCAAACGCATATGCGAGTTACACCTTTCGCACATTTACACTTCATAAAGAGATGCTACTACACTACAGTGTTGTTAGATTTGCAGAATATTTGTAGCTACACCTACAAAATGTAACCAGCAACACAAAATTCTAGCCAATGTAAGTTGTCAAATTTCATTATGACGTGAGAAGTGATTTAAATTTTCCAGTTGTGGAACCTGATGTTCGACGGAAGAAAAATCGATTCAAGGTTTCGAGTTGCATGAAACGTCATCTCGGATGACGCTCCTTATTGAATCCTTGTGCGATTTCGCATCCAGCAATTTATTATTGTTATTAATTTTAATTGCGATGGAACTAACACTCTGGTGGCAATTTCCATAGTCATCTAATAACCCCTATATATATAATCGCCAAATCATTTTATACAAAGTAAACCTCGAGCATAGACCACACTTCTCCTTCTGTTCTGCCCATTTACTCTCACTTTCAAAACTAATAGTATCTGTTAACAATGGTATTTTATGAATTATTATTTCCAGACGCGTTTCACGCTTGAGGTAAATGTATGTACTGATACCGTGGAGAGTGGACTTGTAATATCACTAGGAAAAGTTCGGGTGGCCCCGAAACTTAAAATTAATTTTAAATAAAAAAGGCGAATATTTTAAAAAAAATTAAATTCTTTGAAAAAATGTTATGTTTACCAACTTCTAATTAATATGACCGCAGACGTTCCCAGTTTAAATTTAAGATTAAAATAAATACAGCAAATGTGTTTATTTTTTGTATTTATTTTAATCTTAAATTTAAACTGGGGACTACTGTAGTCATATTAATTAGAAGTTGGTAATCATAATATTTTTTTCAAAGAATTAATTTAAAAAAAAAAATCATTCGGCTTAATTTTTATGGCAAAACAAACGTTGTCGGGTAGCCACGGATACAGTAATATATGGTGACCTAATCATTTTTTGGCCTTACGAAAATCACAATAATAATTGATCTGTGAAGAATCTATATAAACACAATCTTCATAAACCGTGTATTTGCTTCATAGCATTGAATCCAGTCTTCTTCAAAAAAAATTCCACGTACGATGCATTCGGCCTGTTTTACTACATTTGTTTCTGAAAGATTTTGAACGTCTTTATAGGGTCTTTACCTTTTTATTTTTTCGCTTCGACCTTTTTTTTTTTTTGCCCATCCTCTCCACATTTTTTCTATGGTGGATTTGTTAAAATCTCGCCCTTTTTTGGAGTCGGTGTTACTATGCGTTTATTTGACGCATCATATTCAATAATCTCCAACGAATTTTGACAGAAGTGAAGTAAGATTTCTTCCAGTGACAAAACACACTCTGGTGTGGAACTGAGTGGGCGCCCAAGCCGCAGCTCAGTCGCATTTGTTTTTTACACTGCAGGGCGCATATTTACAACAAAGTTTTACCGACGCAGCGTGGTTGGTTTGTTAGAACTTTAAATGTCCGGTGTTACCCGCCGTCCGGGGCTGCCCTATACTTCACTAATTATGTTCACCTTGAAACCCAGGCTTGGTGTGTGTCGTGCAGGAAGGTATTCTTCCATGACAGCTTTCTTGTGAAATTAGTTGGGGCGGTTTCGCCTTTTCTTTACTAGAGATGAAATTGTGTGTACTGTACGTGTTACTGTTTTGTTTGTATGACTGTGATGTTTGCTATGTTTAGTGTAATGTTTTATTTGTGTTGCAAATGAAAGAGGGTGAAACCCAGTGCCCGCACTTTAATGCCTGCCCTTGCATAAGATAGCTTGGGGGCTGCCACGCTTAACTTCCCCATCCGACTGACGAATCACTGTCAACATTCTCGTATACGCTCACTGCATACGCAATTTAAATCAGGAGTTAGGTGCACAGTTTATGTCATGAGGAATAGGGTATTTTACTATGTGTTGGGAAAAAATCATAAATAGAGTGCTTATCGACTTAAGCAATTGAAATATGTTAATTTTAGTTCATAAAAATACAAAATAATTTATATATTTCATTTAAGAGATTCAATATTTTTTGTCCGTTCTGCAAGTACGCAAAATGGTATCCGCCATAATGGATTCGTACGTGACGTCATCTTATAGCAAACACTAAACGTCAACCAACTGCACTGTATATCTCGTTCATCATCATAGATCTCGAATAGCGAGTTTTCAAATAGTTAATATTAATAAATGGCTGGTATATCGTCTATTTTAAAACATCGTACAATGAAAAACGGACTTGTGAAAGCAGAAAACAAGAATAAGTCCGTTGATAGTTGCAAAATTCTTTGCATCAAATCTCGATTTCTGTTCTGGCGCTTGGAAGTGACAGAACTCCTAAGGAGCGATTGTTCTCAGTTAATCTTCGTGCTGAACTCGAGAAGCGCACCAAAGAAGGTGAAACTGGCCTCACTATAAAATACAACAATGGAGTGCCCAAAATAGTGCAAAGTGCAAAAAAATAATTAAATCCAATGGAAAAACCAACATAAATATGTACTATCAAAATATTAATGTAATTCGGACAAAATTTAAAGAATTAAGATTAGCCCTAGCTACATGTAGGCCCTACTTATGATGTCATTATACTTGCTGAAACCAATCTTTCTCCAGGTATTTCTAATGCTGAACTTGGATTCACAAATCACTCTGTGTACAGGAGTGATAGGTCTTCTCAAACTAGTTCTAAAGAGAGCGGTGGTGGTGTACTTGTGGCAGTGAACAACAGAATGCCTTCTAGATGTATTGAAACAATGTCCCCACTATCAGTGGTGTCTATATATTTATCAATTAATCTGTTGCATGATACACACATTTTGCTGAGCTGTGTATATATCCCGTCCAGTAAGCCTCATGATGTATATGCCAACTACTGCCAGGTGGTGGAAGAAGTGATAGCCAACCAACAGGTAGAACCATCACATGTGATTCTGGTTGGTGATTTTAACTTCCCACATGTTGACTGGTCAAAAAAAGAACCACATTTCCCCTCTGCCTCTCCTCGAATGTTTTGTGAGATAGCTTGTTTATAAGATGTTGAACAGTGTAACCATGTCCTGAACTCTAGGAGTGTGTTGTTGGACTTAGTATTTGCTTCTTCCAATGTCACTGTCAAGGAAGACACCTGCCCTTTGTTGCCTATTGATATCCAGCATCCAGCATTGAATATTATTCACCCTGTAGAACTTACCTTGCCTGATCACCAGTGCACTTTTGTTCCTGATTTTGCAAGGTGTAATCAAGGAGAAGTTTTTGATAAACTTCTTTGTATGGACCTATCCAATTTTGAATCCCTTGACTTATCCACCGATACTGACACTCTGTTCATAAAATTCACTGACATATTGAAGTCAATTGTGCTCAAGTATACACCACTGAAAAAAACTGGAATGACAAAATTCCCATGTTGGTTCTCTACAGAGCTTATACAATTGGTCATAGAAAAGAAAAGACTACACAAAGCTTATAAGCAGAACTTTTATTATGAGTACTATGTCCTGTTCTCAAAATTGAGAGACCAATCTCGTCTCTTATCTAAAAAATGCTTCAATGACTATGTTGAACATGTGCAATGTACAATACCTGACAATCCCAAATTATTCTGGAATTTCATCCGTAACATTAGCAAGGCTGAAGGAGCACCAAACAGGTTAACATTTAATAATCACTTCACTTCCCACCCACAGCAAATGTGCGATCTGTTTGCACAATACTTCTCTGCAGTATTTACACCACCATCTTCGTCTACTTCCAATATCCATTTCAGTACTAGTAATAGTCTGAGTACACTTTCAGTCACTAATGAAGATGTTTATAAAGCATTGGGCGAACTAGACTGATACTGGCCCTGACCAAATACCACCTTATGTTTTGAAATACTGTAGAGTCTTGCTTTGCCATCCTTTAAAATACTTGTTTAACAGGTCTCTAAAGACAGGAATTTTTCCAGATGTATTTAAGCTTGGTCATGTTGTTCCTGTGCATAAATGCGGATCGAAGGAAGATGTTAAGAATTATAGACGTATTGTTATACAATCGGTGTTAGCAAAAGTCTTCAAGAAGTTGGTGCTAAACAAAATCTATCCCATGTTTCGTAACATAATTACTCCAAAGCAACATGGTTTCTCTCCTGGAAAATCAACAGCAACTAACCTTGTGATTCTTCAAAATGAAATAATTAGAGCGAAAATAACTCGATGTCAAATATCTTGACTTTTCAACGGCATTTGATAAAGTTAGCCATCCCCACCTTCTTACTAAGTTGAAGGAATATGGCATAGTTGGTAAATTATTGGAGTGGTTTTGTAGCTACCTCAGCAACAGAAGGTTGATTGTAAAGGCTTTTGGCTCATTGTCATCTGCTTTCGCAGCAACTTCTAGAGTACCTCAGGGTTCACACCTAGGCCCATTGCTGTTCAATATTTTCATACTGGTAAATGATTTAGTTAATATTTTTTCCAGTTGCCTTTTCTTTGCAGATGACATTAAGATTTTCAAGAAAATCTTGACTCGAGATGACTGCTTAGATCTTCAGAATTGCTTAAAAGCTGTGAAATGGTGTCAACAAAACAGAATGAAACTTAATGTTAAAAAATGTTACTGCATTACTTTTCACAGCACTAAATCTGCATTACATTTTGAATATGAAATTGAAAATCAGCTACTGAATCACTGCACAACTGTAAGAGACTTAGGAGTTTTTCTGACGTACAATCTCAGTCCAGAAGAACATGTCCACAACATATGTGCCAAGGCCTCCAAGTGCCTGGGCTTACTGGCACGCATTTTCAGATTTATTAATAATATCCAGACACTCAGGCTCTTGTACTGTGCCCATGTCAGACCCATACTTGAGTATTGCAGCGTTGTATGGTCGCCTCATCAGATCACACTAATTCAGCACACTCAGAATCTTCAAAATAAGTTCATAAGGCTTATAGGTTCCCGCATGGGCTTTCATTACAAAGACGTTCCGTTGGTTGCTGTTGGATCCTACCTTGGCCTCCATCCTTTGGTGTTGAGACGGAATGTTCAAGGTGTCCTATTTCTGCATAAAGTAATTTCAGGTGTTATAGACTGCCCTGAAATTCTCAGACATGTATAATTTCGTTCTCCGTCTGGTACACGGTTGAGAGAACTATTTCGTTGTAGACATCTGCGCAAAAACTATGAGGCTAGCAGTACGATAGAACGGATACAGAGACTAGGTAACAGAATACCTCCTGAACTTGATTTTTTCATTGACAGTGTTGCTGTTTTCAAGCGAGTACTCATACGTGAGTGGAGTCAGCAATGATGGACTTAGTACAGTCACGGTCTATTATTCCCTGTAATAATTTTTATTTTTCTATAGTTTTATGTTGAGTCTTATTATTAGTTTTAGAATATTTAATAATTTTATTTTGTGTAATTGTTTTTCTAGTTTTAGTAATATAAAACAATACTTGCTATTTTTTGTTATCTTCTTGTTTTCACTGTAACTAATTTGTTCACAAATAGTGGTAACTGTGTTTACTAAGTAGTTATCATAAGATATATTAATGTAAAATGGTTTTTCCGTTAGAATAAATAAAAAAATAAAATAAAAAATTAATGTTAAAATTTTGGTGTAAGTATTGCTATTTTGCAAACTACGTAAAAAAAAAAAAAAAAAAAAAAAAAAAAAAAAAAAAAAACCCTTCGTGTAAAGGTGCTTATAAAAGATACTGATTGTTAAAAATCTGGAAGGAAATCCTACGAGAGCCGGATTAATACAGCGCGGGGCTTGTAGCAAATGCGAACAGAAGTCCCTTTCTTTGCTTTATATTTTAAAGTTTAGGGTGTGAAATCAAACATCACATTTACAAATTTACAATCTACCTTTCGTAATTTACTGCTGACAAATTTAGAGATAACAGCAGCCAAATCAATATTTCTAAGTAAATCTTTTCTACATTAATTAGAGGCAGATCATTAAGAAGCATAGACTAACTCTTGCTACGGGGCTTATCCGGTACTCAATCCTACGGTGATACGCAATAGGTTATGCACAGTTAAACAGGAATCAAAACATTTAATTGTTAAATGTACAGTTTGTTCAGAGCACAAAGTGCAAACCAGATCGTATGCAGTCACAATTATCGTAAATGAACGAGAAGGGGTGAAAGTGTTCAGTGCTGCGATTGTCCGGCATCTGAAGACGGATGTAAACATGGGTTTGCGTTTTTGATGTGTTTACACCGCCGAAGTGAAGAGCCATACTGCACGTTGGTAGAGTGTTATTGTAGAAAGTGTAATCTACCAAAGTTCGGAGCATTCATTAATATATTAACGGCAAAATAAATGGCCAAAAGGAAATCGAAGAATTAGTATCAGACAGAACCCGATTTCGAAGAAAGAAAACTTTTATACTTTCATTGCATAATCTCATATAAAATTTATGATCGAAGACTGCGGTAGATTTTCAAACTAAAATCTCACTAGTATTTTCAAAACCAATATAGAAAATGCAGAAAAGATATTCGGGAAAATGGTTTACAGCATGAACGGAGTTATGGAGGATTAACAGCTTCCAAATGCTACGGAGTCAGCTGTTGGAAAATTGTTGATGAGATTCTTGTTGTTTCTGTTCTTGGCGAAACAATAAATTACTAAATACTTTGGTTAGTTCCTTTTCAAAATCGCTCTCGTCTCCACTCTCACCGTAGTTCGTTGACTATCTAGTGACGTCACGAAGCAAATTAGAATGAGAGCTATTATTTTCCACCGAAATTTAAAATGTAAAATTTAAACGCCCTTTTAGGGCGCTTACTTGTTTATTAAGTTGAATTTAAAATTCTAGTGGCCTATTATCAACAAAAGATCAAATTAAGCCACATATCAAAAAGTGATAGCATACTCTATTGTGCGGCAACCCCTCCTCCACCCTTCCAGATGAATAAAGTTTGTGCCACTACCAAGACTAGACCCAGTTACTTCCGCAACAGAGTCGGACAATCATCATGGCGCCGCAACCAACTGAGAGCTCGGGGCGGGCAAGATAGTAAGGTATTTGGGGGTAGATTTCTAGGATGATAAAAAAGAAAACAAAATAAGGGTATTGGCTGCTTAACGCAGTGGGAAAATAATGGAAGAAGACGAGGTTCTCGGAGTGAAATTAAAATTCACATTCAGAATTCAGCAATTAGAGCAGAATGGTCACCATTGGTGGAGATTTAAATTTACCAGGTGTAAACTGAATAGGAAGTAAGATTAATAACACAAGGGAACAGAGTTTTGCAAATACCTTAATAAGGGAAGAATGATTTATACAAGTGGTAGAGCAGAATACTAGGAGACTAAATTTATATATATTTAAAGATGAATGTATGTATGTTTGTTCTTCATACAAATTCACAGTTTTCATCCGATCTCGATGAAACTTTGCACACTTTTCCTATGAAACAAGGAGAAAAATACTGTCTACATTTTGTTGAAAAATTATCTATATAAATAATACATGTTGTCCTATAGTTTCGAAAAATTACTGAACGTCGATACACAGACGCGTTGGATGTCTGGGTCTCTGTACTGCCTTTCGATACAGCGGTCAGGTAGCTTAGTGATTAAAGCGCTTGATTACTGGTGTTTGGATCGTGCTCTTCGGTTCAAATCTCCGTGGAGGCAAAGATTTTTAAAAATTGTTTTTTATCGTTAGAGTCACGCCTGGACTGTCGGTTATTCGAATTGAATGTTAAACTGTAGATATCACAAATTTCGGGGTGAAATGCGAGGCAAATTGTAGGTAGTCTTGCAATGCTGTAGGTGTACACTTTTTTTACGTTATATTGATCCCTCAGGGGTGATTCGCAGTCAGTGTGTGTTTGATCTGCAGTAATAATACTATAAATGCGGAAGTAAGTCTCTGTTACGTTTTGACGACTAAATTATTATACTGATATTGGCGGAATTTGACAAGAAAATCTGTAGGGAAGGCACAGGACATTTTTTTTTTTTTTTTTTGTATGATTAACATTTGTAGTCACGAAATTTTAAGAAGTTATCTCATGGTGACAGAGAGACGGATATGTGTGTTAGTCTGTAACGTTACGTCGGTCACTCAAGGTGCGCTTCTCGCGCATTATGGTAGTGTATAATAATTGTTAATTAATTTATTTTATAGAAAAAAACGTATTATTTAGTACAGATGTCGATTTTCTCTGCCCTATTACTTTTTGTCAGCTTAAATGTTTCTGGCACCAGTTTATTTTGCCTTCTTTTTTGACATGCTTTGCCTAAGTTGTAGCTCTAGCAGAGCACGAGCAGCTAAAGTAAGTTATTAGAACCCAAGAATCGGATTCTCATGCTGAAGAAAGAAGAAAAGACCAAGCTGAAATAAACATGCCCTTAGTTAACATCTTCCCCTCCCCCCCCCCCCCCCCCACCTACTCACACACACATCTCCTCAGCTTCGTTGATTATCTTCAAGAGAATGATATAGTGATGGTATTCCTGTCTTATTATGCCGACTCGGTGTTGTTTGGGACCAATCCATCGTTACCAACAACTTTCTATATTCAATTCTGGCAAAGAAATTCTTAATCCACGTGAACGAAGTCGTGGGTATCAGCTAGTATGTTAAACATATTCCAAATTAAACCAGATGATAACCTTGTAGGGTGTCAAGTAACCGAAATAATAAGTGATCATGAAGCAGTTGTGATGAAAATTAGAAGATTCAGTTACCTTTTTATAATTATTAACAGAGTTAAGAGAGATCAGAGTAGTGGGGAATATTTGAAACAGCTAAACAAGTAATTAATAATAGAGAAGAAGGTGATTATATGAGTTTATGAAGAGTATTGTCGGTGCATGCGGACCATTAACTGATGCATCTAGAAATTCCTAAGGCACAGATTTCGAACTTGAAGAGATATTTCAGAGAACGTTCCAGCAAATGGAAGGAAGGCCCAAGTACAATAGAGTCAAGGTAGGAAGAGTTCAAGGAGATAATAAGAAAAGGGGAAGAAATATTTATTCCAAAACAGAAAATAAAGAGAAGTAGAGAATCTGTGTAATATAATAGGAAGGTGAGAAGGTTAAAGAGGTTGGTACGTGGAGAACTTAACAGAGTTAAGAGAGAGCAGAGTAGAGGGGAATATTTGAAACAGCTAAACAAGGAATTAATAATAGAGAAGAAGATGGTTATATGGGTTTATGAAGAGTATTGTCGGTGCATGCGGACCATTGATTGGTGCATCTAGAAATTCCTATGGCTACGTTAGAAAACAGAGGGAAAAAGAGGGTGTTGAGCTAATTACAGTTAAGGATATTAAAGAAGTTACTGAGGATTTGAAAAAGACCGAGATTTTAAGTAACTGGTATAGAACGACCTTTAGGGGAAAGATTCAGAAATTTGAGGGTGTAAATCGAAAAACGAGCTTAATCACACAATTAAAATTGAGCAGACTAAAAAATTAGAAATTTATCCTGATAATATCATGAAGGAACTAATAAAACTGAAAAAAAACATGACGTGTGTAGTGTAGATAATACTACCACAGATGTCATAGCAGACATTGTACCTTATCCTGAAATATGAATTAAACTGACACAGGATACTTGCTGCTTATCAGAGGACGGGAAAAGTGTGACTGTACTGTAGTACCGGTACATAAAGGAGGGGTGAGAAGTAGAATCGAAAATTATAGAGCAGTTTGCCATCAGTTGTTGGTAAATTAATGGATTGATATTCAACCACATCAGAAATATATGTGAAGAGTGTAAGTGGTTTTCAAGTCAGCAACATAACTTTATACAAGGATATTCATGCGAATCTCAGTTTGTGGGATACCATATATGCAAGATATTTCAGATGAAATGGACAATGGAGACCAAATTGATAGTGTAGCACTAGATCTTTGAAAGACAGAGTAAGCCATGGTAGTAAATAAGTTAAATACTATTGGAGTGGATGAGAAAGTGATTTACTGGGTAGAAGAATTCTTAAAACTTGAAAGCAAAGTGTTAGGGTAGGAAATAATGTATCAGAAGAAGTGGAATGAAAATGGGTGTGCCACAGGGTAGTGAATTTGGACCATTGCTATTCATTATTCTAAAGAATGACTGTGTTGATGCTATATAATAGGACTGTGAACAGCTGCAGAGGGTTCTGGACTAGAGCTGTAGCAAACTGTATGTATTCGTTTCTGAGTAACGGGTTCGTCGCCTGACTCGAAGTACTGAATCGTTACTCACAAATTCATTTAATTACTCGCATGTTTCGTTACTCGCATTTGTCGTATAGATGTCAGTTTGATTCTATAAACGAACGAACACAATGTGTAATGCGTCATGCGGGAGCTGGAATGGTTCAATCAAAGATTGAATGAGCAGATGTTTGTTTTGAAATTGATTTAAGTGTGCTACGATTGTGATATTAGGTATTATTCTGAAGTATTTAATATTCAGTGCAATCAAATTTACGAACAATTTACCTAAATTTTCTTTACTAAATGAGCAATTTACATGAACTTTACAATGTATACTATGTGGGATTTTAGTGGGCTTCTTTAAAAAATAACCGTAATTAGTTATTGTCACTAGATATGTCACAGTCAGGTGAAAGTTCAGGTCATTTTTTTTTTTTTGTATGCAAACAGGTGTTTGTTTCGAAATTAGATTATTCTTTCGTATATAATATTCATTACAGTGAATCAAGTGTAAATGCAGAGGTTTTCCGTAAGATTCATGTGCTAATTACTTTAAGTTTTATCGAAACGAACAACTTACCTAAACTTATTTTACAAAATAAGCAATTTACTTAAACTTTGCCAAGTAGTAAGTACGAACGAAGTCGTCCCGTATGCGACGCGACTCGATGCGATGCTTCATGCTAGTGTTCGATTGTATCAAAAGTAACTATTCGAAAGTAACGGCTACTGATTGGTTTAGTAACGAATACATGCGGGTACGGAATTACTCGTTACTTTTACAGCTCTGATCTGGACAGGATATCCAACTGGGTTGGTAAACATGGGATGAAAAATAATACAAAGAAAAGTCATCTTATTTGGTACGCAGATAAAAAAGCTAAAGGTTGATTATGATTATAAGGTTGGGAAAGACTTGAAATATTAATATCATGGCATAAAATTTGACAAAAAGCTCAACCGAGAATAACAAATTGGACAAGTAGTAGAGAAAGGTTTTAAAATCCTGTATTTGTTAGAGATAAATGTAAAAGAATTGGGTTAAAAAACTTTTGGTCAGACGATTGCTTGAATATGGTGATGTAGTAGAGAACTCACGTTTTGGGTATCAAATACTGGAGTTGGAGAGGGTGCAATGAAGGGCTGAGTGATTTGTTTATGGAAATTACAGCAGAGCACGATATGCTATAAACAGTTGGAATAGGCTTCATTGGAAGACAGAAGGAGGGTGAAAAGAGTTATGGGAGTATACAAGGCGGGGGAAGATAGTTTTGGGAGTATGTGAGGTATCAATGGGCGATGAGTGCTGCATGGTGTGGTACGTCGACGGAGTGAGCACTTCATATCAGACGTACGGGATGAGAAGATTTTAACATCAAGTTTTGCAACAATATTTCAGTTGCAGTGACGTTGTAGCCTCACCCAACCTTCCACTTCTCCTATAAAGATTACTAGCTGACACCCACGACTTCGTTCGTGGGTGTAAAGAATTTGGATTGGCAGCTACCGACATCTAACCACCATAGTGCCAATGGGAGACTCAATGCTATTACCACACACAGATCCCAGACATCTGCGCTATGTAGTTTAGGCAGCAAAGTAAAATATACGGAGACACATGGACGAAATACGATAATATCCTTGAACGACCAATTTCAACCACCATATCTCCCACACTACCACAGTTACCGAAATTCGGCCAACGTTGTTATCAACGGGTGACTCTGTGCTACTACCACACACAAACACCGGTGATCTGCGCTAGATAGTTTTGGCTGAAAAGTGATACACCATGACACATACGTTTTAGGTAGAAATATGAAAGTTCCGCAGGTCGACCACTATCAACCACCATATCTCCCACACCCCGATAGCTACCGACATCTAACCACCATAGTACACGATAGGAAACATGATACCACTACCACACACAAACAACAATGGTCTATGCTATGTGGTTGTGGCAGCAGAGTGACATATACGGAGACACATGTGTTTGGTCGAAATACGTAAATGTTCTGCATCGACCACTTATAACCATCAAATATCCCACATCCCCTTAGCTATCGACATTCGGCACGTTGTGCACGACAGGAAACTCCATTCTACTTCCACACACAAAGACCAGTGTTCTGTGCTAGGTAGTGGTGGCTGAAAAGTGAAATATATGAAAACACACGTCCTTATATATATATATATGTATATAATTTCAGCGATTTTTATTTTCATGTATCCTGTTTTAATCCATGTTAATGAAAAATAATTGACAAGCCACCAAGGGGTAAAAAAATTGGTTCACTTCATGTTTAATTTTTTTAAGATCACTTTATAATGCAATATACTTGCATAAATTCGTTGATCTTGCACGCTAAATAATATTTTGCGTCTTAGCAGATTTGACGATAAAATACAATGAACATTGCTGCTAATCGAAAAGTGAACATTGTATTATAATGACATTATATTTCAAAGCGCAAAAGGGTTAAATAAATATATGAAGTATCGCATTCAGTAAATTATGATTCCGAAGTGACTCTTCATAACCGTTCGAACAATTTACTGTTGATTGAGAATATGGTGAAGATGAGTGCAACCTGGGGCACAAACATCTTGTGGAATGTTAAAGGAGTGAGATAAATGATTTTAGCAGACAGCTGAACGTCTATTAGCTTTATTGCTAAGGGTCTGAACAGATCGTACAATACTTTTCAAAACATTTAAATAGCAGATTAAAACATTCATCATGACAACGCATCGCGTCCGCTACCGCAATTTCTGCAAAACAGAAATATAACACTACGTCTTCGTCCACCTTATTCAGTTGATTTGCAACCTCTGGCTCTTTCCTAAACTAAAAAGGACCTTGAACCTGTGCAGCACATATGAACATACTCTTTATAAAATAATTCCTGAAGTTTTTCAGAAGGTGTAGTGAAATGTTAGGAGCGAGGTGGAACACTTTGAGGTAAAATTACAGTAGTTTATCCTTTCCTATAATAAGCATTTTTATTGAAATTGTTTGTGCGCCACATTGGAACCAAAACACATGAAGTTAGACACTTGCTCAGTCGTTTCTCTCTCAACTACAAATGTCGATGAATGGGATATTTCCGTATTAACTTCTTTGTTCTCTTTGCATAAATCTTTGCGTTATGTTTTTACACCAAAATACTGCTCGATTGTAAAGGTGATTTTGGATATATACATTTATTAGGTAGAATGAGGATTTTTAGTTTGATGAAATAGTTCGTAAAGTTAGTGGAGCCTCAAGTCAGAACAGTATTCAAGCGCGATCGTCAGCAAGATCTGTTTATTGGTGAAACGCTGACGGCTGACTAAGAGGACATCGCTCCGTTTAGTGACGCAAAACCGAACTTACGTCCTAGCACAGCGAGCCATACTCACCATTATTTTGTCGGATATTACCCAACAGTCAATATGGGATAATTCTCAGCTACACCCTGTCTCGTTAGCTTGCCTCGTCACCACGCATCCATCATGTCAATTCGCCATTCATTCAGTAAGTTAACATTCTCTAACAATCAGTTTACGCAGCCGAGATGCGGCTCAATGATTATTATTTTTAGAGGCTATCGGGAGTTATCCTTGCAGATCGCGCTCTCAAGTGTATTCATACAGTCTTCAGTGGGCAATAAAAGAAACTCCTAAGTTGATAGTCACCCACATTATTTGTTAGGTAGAATCTCAGCTAGGTAATGATTTTGCCCTGGCCTTTCCCTGCCTAAACCGGTTCTCCAACCGTAACTAATGGAGTGTTGCCCATTCAGTTCTGACAATTAACAACTTTCAATGGGTCACAAGTCATTGCTTAGACCAGCAGAAGAGAAAGATACCCCAAGACATCTTCAAGAGAGAAGATAGCGCAAGAGGAATAGAAGATCTAAAAAAGGTCCCGAAGGTCAGTAAACTTCCTCCCTAAAGTGTGCTTCCACGAAAAGCCCACAAATTCACCCGCCGGCCATCCGCTCAGGCCCCTTGATAACGTAAGATTCGGAACAAGGGGTACAAGACGGCTATTTACATGGTCTTCAGATTCTTATAAGATAACTTAACCATCAGTTAATAATAGTTTATCTTTTTCATTACTAGTTACACTATGTTTTTCAATCCACGATTAGTATGTATCACCAATATTTACAGACGAGACAAAACATTAGGAGCACTGCTCACTGTAAGACTGAGTGGCATCTGTTGACATTGAGGGTACGTCAAAAAGTAAGGAAAATGTATGAGCGGAGAATAGGTGAATGGGGAGTTAAGTGTGGTAAACTAGAAAATCCACTGACATAAGTGTGCTGGACAAAGAGGCCAACGCCAGGGACAAAGCATTTAGGGAACTGCCAGTCTATTCGGCTGTTCGCGTGCTGCTGTAGTGATCCTCATCTAGTGGGTGAAGGACGGCGAAACCACGATTTGGCGACAAGATGTTCCACGCTTCATCAGAGAACGTGGTAAGGGGAGGCTTGTCCGCTCATTTAAGAAGGACAGGCGGCCATCTGTGGCAGATCTGACGGCAGAATGCAATTCTGGAGCAGGCACAAGTGTTTCGGAGCACAACGATCAACCAACATCGTTGGACATGGGATTACTTAGCAGACGGATCCTACGTGCTCCCATGTTGAACCAGCTACGTGGTCAATTACGATCGCAGCGGGCATGATGATATTGAGATTGGACCGCGGATCAATGGAAAAGTGTCGCCTGATGTTCACGATTCTTGTTACACCAGATCGATAGTCGTGTGTAGATTTGCCGTCGTTCAGGAGAACGGTTGCTCGATACTTGCAGCGCGCCGTGGATACAGGCTGCTGGGGGACAGTCACATGGATTTCCATGGAACCTGTGGTAGTGATTGAAGACACCATAACAGATGCGCACTACGCGAAAATGATTGCGAAGTACTTGCATTCCTTCATGCTTCATGTCTTCCACGACAGCGATGGCATCTTCTAGAAGTCCAGTGCTTTGAGGAGCATGACCGTTATCTGACGTCGAGGTCTTGGCCACCAGATTTTCCTGATCCCAATCCGTCAGAATGTATCTGGGACGCTATCGGACGTCAGCTCCGCGTCCACAAACCACCTGCCCGTAATTTAAGGTAATTGCGTGACATGTGCGTAGACATCTGGTGCCAGATTCCTCCGGTAACCTGGGACTGACTTGTCGAATCCTTGCTACGCTGAATCGCTGCTGTATGGGGTTCCAAAGGTGTATCAACACGCTATTAAGCAAGTGGTTATAACATATTTTCTTGTCAATATATGTACTTTTTTTTTTTTGTTATCATCTCTCGACTGGTTTGATGCAATCCTCCAACGCTTCCTATCTTGGCTAGCCTTTTCATTTCAAAATACCCCTTACAACCCACGTACTTAATTATCTGCTTCATATATTCTAATCTGTCTTCCTCTGCAGTTCTTATAACATATAAAACTAAATAAATAGGACAAAATGCTACATCTTGTCAAACTATAATTAAATGCAACAGCAAAGTATTGTTTTCCAGTGTATATTTGATTACTTTTATAAGGTATCTTGTTACGTCCCCTTTCAGAATTATTTCCTATCCACTGGAATTCATTTTCGTAATCAGTGTATGTTAGGTGTGTCTGTACATTATAAGGTAAGCTCTATTTAAAGGTTCTGTACTTTCTGAGTGAAAAGCAAAGCCCTTCATTCACATTCTGTCTATCGCACCTTCATATCTGTAGAAACATAACTGCACACTACTTTAGTTCTTGCTAATTTTACAACGATTATAATGTAGAATTTAAAAATTCTCGACATTTTGGACTGGTTTATGTTGGCAATTTCGTGTGAAAATGCATGTATACAGTATTAACTTTCATTTCAAGGTGTTTTCTAATGATCGTGAGTGATATTGTACAATTCATAATTATTTTTGAATTGATTTAATTGTTAATGCATTGTTAACGCTCCAGAAACTTCTTTCGGCACTCTGTGACTTTCTGGATGTATCCCTGGAGTTTGTTTAAACGCGCGGAGATGGCGACCAGAGTCTGTTGTTTTAGGAAGTTTTCCAGTCGTTTGTGAGTTTAATCGTTGTAAACTTCTATATTTGTGTTTTGGTGTCTATAGAGAAGTATCGTCCCTTATCCGCGTCTCATATTATTACGGAGCTCACGGAGAAATAAATATGAAGTGAAAAGTGATTCGTCAGTGTTTTCATTTCAGGAAACATTTAATCCATTCAAAAGCAGTAGCTATTTAACCATCCGCGAAGGTAAAACCCTCAGGCGACCAACTACAGATAAATGGTGAAAGAAGTAACTCAAATCATCATCAATTGACGATAGGACGAGTAAGTTAACTAACGAAGAGCGTATCAATTCGATAGAATTACGTTTAATTGGATGGTAAGTTTCTCATGAAAACACTTTTCTGAAAATTTTCAGAGCTTATTTAAAAAGAAGTTGCCTATGATTACGAAATAGATCGCTTAATTCTTAGAAACATTTTGAGTACTTAGCTGAATCAGTAAAAAGCAACACGAAATGGGATCCGTACATATCATCGGTTAATACTAGTTGGAATGTAATATGTCTGCAAAGTAAATAGCTTTTAAGACTACTGTGCGCCTTTGTTGTGCTGTAAAGTACCCCTATCGCAAGAGATTTAATTTAATTGCGATGAAGCACATGCTCATGTGGAAATTTCCCTGCACATCTGTTTTTCCTCTTTCTTTTTATCTCAAATTCTTTGCGCGTGTAATATCCCAACTTACCTACATTTGCCAAAAGACGTTACTTTGAGTGACTTTGGTAAATTATTCATCACTTCCCTTTAATTTATTGCAATCCCTGACTACCTCACCAACAAAAGAAAATTTCACCACTCTATTATGCTTGAAATCGGATGCTAGTTTGTGATCATGATCATCTTTTCCCTTCCATCGCCACTCTTAATTCTTCTACCATCCAAGCTCCGTGACCAGTAATCCGACTCCTGTATTATATCAGTTACTGATTGTGTTCTGCGATAATTTCAATAAACAAATCCATGAGTTTCTACCTTCCTATGTGTCCCCTCCAACTCCTGTGTTTGATGCCCAAAATTTGGGTTCCTGGTCTGATCAAAGTTTTATAACTCAATTCCCCCACTTTTTCGATACCTCCGCTCATAATCCTCCTTCTTCTCCCCCCCCCCCCCGCCCATAATGGATGTACCATTTTGAAACTCTTGCTCCCGCGTGCCAAATGAGTCTTGCCCAGCTGAGTTTACTATCAAAATTTATGATATTAATTAACAGTATTGAGCATGTGCAGAGAAGAACCACGCGATTTTTTACCCTTTGCTGTAATCCTTAAGAAAGTGTTGCAGAATTGACAGGGTCGTTGGAGGGGCATCGTTCCGACTTCTTTTAATGGCATCTTCGGAATGGCGACTTCCCACGGCCCGTGGTTTAGCAGGCCGCGCCATGCAGCCGAATTGTACGAATCAGCAAACGTCACAGGCTAGCCGCCGCCACCTCGCAGTCACCTCCACACCACGTTGCCTAGTGTCGCTTCATATACCCAGGCGCTTGATGTTTACGACAGGGTGACGGATAGAGTCGCGCCATCTCTGCCAGCAGAGGTCTATCCCATCCCACGGCCAGCTGTTCATAGCTAGACCGGTGCGGGCCATGGGACGCTACCTATTGACAGAATGTGTGTTTTCCGCATCCAATTATTTAGTAAGCCCAAAACAAATTCGTCCTGTTATTTCTCAAATTCTTATACTTTGTCATTTTTTTACATATTCTGCATTTAAAAACCAGGCTTGGGTGCACAGCAGTGTAGCCACCAAGTCGAGTCAACAGCTGCACTGTCCACTCTTTTCTCGAAGCGATTCGGGCAATATTTGTACCTCAATTTCTCCGATTATATTGATTCTACATGTCTCAAATTTTTACTATACATAGATATCAGCAATGATAGTAAACAAGCCAAAATCTATTACTTTACTGTTCTTAGTTCGGATATTATTCACAGGCAAATTTCACCACTTTTGTCACTAACTGACTGATTGATGACCATCAAAACTTTAAGGTTCCCGCTGTCGTTGAAAGCTGAAATTTGGTACATGCATAACATGTTACACCCATATTATAAGAAAAGTCTGAAACTTGTCAATGTTGTAGTCTATCCCCATTAATATTTAACTTGTCTGTAGAAGAAGCAATAAAGGAAGTAAAAGAGAAATCTTCATGTGGCATAAGTGTTCAAGAAGCAAAAATCACTATGCTATGATTTGCTGATGACATTGTCCTGTTAGCAGAACAGGCTGAGGATATTGAGAAGTTACTGAATGGAATGAACCCAATACTGAAGAAAGATTTTGGACTGAATATAAATCAAAGCAAGACAAATGTGATGAAATCTAGCAGAAATGATACCAATCACAGTAGATTAAATATAAAAATAGCATTGGATGCAATAGTAGTTGTAATTGAATCCTGCTATTTAGGGAGCGAAATTATAACAGATGGCCGAAGCAGGAATGATGTTAATAGCAGATAAGCACTAGCAAAAACATCTTCATGAAAAATAGAAGTCTTTTAGTTTCAGCCATTGGTATACAACTTAGAAAGAACTTTTTAAAACTTTATGTGTGGAGAATAGCACTTTATGGTAGCGAAGCAGGGACTTCAGGAACACCAGAAAGAAAGCGAAATGAAGAATTTGAGATGTGGGGCAGTAGCAGGGCGCTGAAAGACAGAGATTAGGTCAAATGAAGCAGATAATTGAGAGCGTAGGTTGCAAACTATATGCACAGATAAAGAAGGTAGCACAAGAAAGCGATGTAGGATTACAGCAAATAAATCGAAAGACTAATCACAGTATGTGCAGTCACATATAGAACAAGTTATAAACTTATAAAGACAAACTTCTAGGAGACATTACCATAATAAATATCTCTATCTTTCAACAAATATCAATCGAGCCGATGTGTTAGGTACAAGATATTAATCTCTGAAGGCAAAAAATGACATACCCATAACCGCTTTGTTTCTTTCCTGCAATATAAAATTCCAATTATTTTTAAATTTATGCAAGGGGAGTATAGATATGTCTTTCCCACATCATGTAGTTGATTGAAAGTGGCTAAGTGCTGATGGCCTGACATCTGTTGAGCAAACAGACCAACTAACATGTTAATATGGCAAATGGATACCTATTTTTTTTTTTGCTGTGATCAGTCTTTCGACTGGCTTGATGCAATCCTCCATCCCTCCTATCTTGTGCTAACCTTTTCAGCTCTACATATCCCTTACAACACACGTCCTCAATTGTCAGCTTAACATATTCTAAGCCTAGTCAAATTCTCTTGTTTCTTGCAAATAGCAACAAAAACTGCGATCGCATTGAGAGGGTTGCGTACTAAGCAGACTCATACATACTGCAATCTGTCGATGGTATTCGTGTTATCGATAAAGGGGAAGATCGATACTGAAATTAAGGGAGCTTATAGAATGAAGTTAAAGTAATAAAGTCAAGTAAATATTAGTGGTTGATGAAACTGAAACGAGCGTGATTGCTTTTCTTTATTACTTTATTCAAGGTTAATAGAAGCGGAAAAGGACTCTGGGCAAGGGAATGGAAGGAATTCGATCAAGATCTTTTGAAAGAACTATTCCGCCATTAGCTAGGAGTGATTTGAATTAGCGTCCAGTCGAAAAACCATTCCAGAACGTTACCACCCACTGACCAGATTTTCGTTCTATATTTACCAAAATAATCAATTAAAGTGAAAAGTTAATAACCTTGCAATTATTGGCCTAGAGATCCTAGAGGGTATGTGATGTAATTTCATCTTCCAAAAATATTTCATAAAAAAAGGTCTCCCAATTGAATTTCATAAACTGCTATTCAGAAAGGAGTTATCAGATACAAATGGTGGTAAGACTTTCAAATACTGACACAAAAACAAGTAGGAATTTTTTTCTCTAATGTAGGAAAAGAGCAGTAGCGGTTCTACTAATTTTCCAAACCGGGGCAAAAACTTGAGAGTGCCGTCCCTTCTGAAACATTTTTAACTTGCCGCACGGGGTAGTACAGCGCTATTCTTCGATTCTGGCGTCCCCCTAATGGTTGCCTATTGGGAAAGCTCTTGGAGCTAAGAGAAAGGTCGCCGCCTCAAAAATTTGCCATTTGACGTCATTTCAAGCATGATTTGGCCGCGCAGCTGAAGTTGCCTCCCTGTTTAACCCCCTTCCCCTCTCCCCTCCCTTGATCTGGCACTGGGATAGAAGGAAGTGATATTATCGACCGTGGTGGGTGACCGGTAACGCTCTGGTCTCGCATTCGGAAGGACGCAGGTTCGAATCTCCATCCGACCACCCAGAATTGGGTTTTCCTTGGTTTCCAAAATCACCCCAGGCAAATTCAGGGATGGATCCTTCACAATGCCCTGAGCAAATTCCTTCCCGTTCCTTACCCCTAATCCTTTTCGGCCTCAAATCACGTCGACGAGGCGTAAACGTTATTTAATTTTGCAAGAACATTTTGTGATATGCGGCATATGTCGAGTGTTTTTTGTTAAACTAACAAATTAAGCTATACCTCATGCGTCATAAATACATACATCACTGATAAGACATAAATACAACTTGGTGGTATGGTGTTGGCTAAGACGCACCACAAGTCATAAAATTAAAAGGAAAAATCAAGAAATTTGAACCTCTATTTGATGGACCTTGCGAGATCATTGAGGTATTGGGCGGTAGTAGCTACCACCTTTATTGTTTTAAGTGCCACCGACAGGAAGGACCATTCAATGCGTAAGACCTCAAACCCTACAAAGTTAGTACATTATAGTACCACATAATAGTAAAATTGAGAGGAAAAAGGAATATTAAAGTTAGTCAAATATTCCCAGAAATTATGTGAAATATTTATTTCAATATTTATTGTTCAAGAAGACTCCTGTCACAACAAGAAAATGACCCATGTCAATTGGTTTGGTATTATATATCTTTCAGGTCCAGATACCTCATTTTCTAATGGATGAATACTTTATGCAGGAACTGATTTATTGTTAGTGAAATAGGATTTGTGTTTTGACAAAAAGTAAAAAAAAAAGTTTATATTTTTGTTTTTCTACGAGGTTGAATAGTTTAAATGCTGACAAAATGTATACCTTGTTTCAGGAGTACCATGCAGAAAACTTGATGGCACCATATACCATTTCGTACCGTGTAAGACAACTGAAGTTTATGCATGTTACGGGTGAAAGACTAGCATCATAACATACCAGCAGAGCAGCCAGAAGAGAAAAGGAGCTTCATTTTATTAAATAATTGTTACCATTATTTTTTTTTTTGAAAAATAATTATGTTTAGGTCTATACTTATGTAACACCAACACCCGAAGGACCTTGCAGTATTCCAATTTGGTTAAGGAAATACGAGTAAAATCAATTCCCGTTTCTATTATGGGACTAGCGAATTTTCATGGAAATTAGCGGGGAAATATAGCACTATTTCTTACTACAAAATAGCTGAATTAATTCCCATTTCGATTCTGGGACCAGCGAATTTTCCTGGGAATTAGCGGGGGGAGGGGGGATATAGCGACGTTTGTTATTGCTAAATAGTTAAATTAAGTCTCATTTCAATTCTGTAACTGCGAATTTCAAGGAAATTAACGGGGGGATGTAACGGAACTAATTAATTCACTTTGTTGTTTGTTGTCGTTGTTGTTGCTTTAGGGTGCGTCAACATCGGGGTCATTAGCGCCCGATTAATTCACTTGATATAATTATATATTTAATTTAATAAAGTATAATTATTTATCTCATTCAATTAATTTTATCACAGATTAAAATTCCCATGGAATATATTGAAAAAAAGTGTTTCAAATCCCCGTTACAATTCGCTGGTCATTCTAAAAAAAAATTCAAAACATCATTGAGAGTGACGTCGCTTCGTGATATGATCAAATTTCCAATACCAAAACCAGCAATCTTTAGGCAATGTATCAAGTCACAACCCGTATATAATGTATAACGGCTGTTGGTTTCAATTATTGTTTCTTTAAATGGAATTATTATAAACTGAGCCTCCCTTCATTTAAAAAGTATGTACTAATTATTTCGGATTCTGTGAGAAGCAGGAACGAGTAAGTTAACAGCGAAGCGCGTTTCACTCAGTACCCAGCGTGGTGGCTTAGCGATTATGCTGTGGCCTCTCATTCGGAAGCACGCAGGCTCGAAACCCCCTCCGAACATCCTGATTTCGAAATTCAGTGGTTTGCCGAAATCATTCCAGCTTTGTTTCTTTAAAAGACCATGTCAGAATTCCTTACCGTTCCTTGTCCTGACTTCTTTCCCACCACTAATGATTTCGACCTCGATGAGGTATTAATTAACGATCCTGTCTCACTTCTGATAGACTCATCCTTATATTCTTTTTTCACACATCGTTCCTGCAGATTTTATTTAGAAGTTTTCCTTTTAGTTAATTTCCAGTATCTGTTTACAGAACTACATTCTTTTTGACGCGAGTACTTCTTCTAATTTCGGTACTGCGTGGTATCCTAGAATTACGAGTGACCTGAATACGGTCCAGTTTGTCCTACTGAACGGCGGAATAAGGTGTAAAAAGCGTTCTACAGGAAGACTTAAGGGATAAACTGTATTCAGTGCACGCCAATCCGTAAAGTTCGTACCCTGATTGTTTGTCGCTTGACTTGATACTAAATAATATCATATGCAATACATTTTCATATGCAATACATTAGGGCGGACAGTAAGACCATTTGAATATCGATAAACGAAACTACTTTCAAAGGGTATCATATTAATGGTAAAAAAGTGGATGTAGAACCAACGGAGCATAGGTAGAATTGAAGTAAACGCCATTTCCAATGCAAAAAAGTGTAGGCTCAACGCACTGAACAACGCCGAGCCAAAGGAAGCCATACGAAGACACGAAATGGACCCAGCACCCTCGGATCGATTCAGTACACGCCAATGTCCTTAGAGGGCGGGGTGGTATAATGGCACGAATAATTATTATTATATTTTAATACCGAAATCATGTAAGTTTTCAAGTAAGCTAGAATGCATTGATCACTCTCACTTCTTGACTGACGATCTACAAGATAACATCTAGGCCTCGGAGATAGATATTCGCTGCACCAACCTCACCATTATCTGTTAGTTGTGAACTGTAGGGCTAAGTTTCATTCCTAGGGTCAGTATTACGGGTTACGGGATACCTCTGAATTTGTACAACAACGACTGTAGTTGATTTATGGTCCAGTGAAATTAAATGGGGTTTCCAGAGACATTGTTTTATTTCAACTAGCTCGTCGCTGCCCGCTCCCTCTCCTAATTACAAGTTACCCCCGATGCTCATGTTTATTTGCTAGCGCAAGAGAAGAAGACGATAGGCTCAAGAGAGAAGAAGTCAAGAGCAGAAGATACGAAGAAAGTCGGCGCAAGTCATGCGGCATCGTAGGTTAACCATTTAGAACCCAAGTGTCAGTCATCCTGGCATACTCTTTCAATAGGCATAGCACGATTCTATATATATATATATATACATATAGGGTCAGCCACACCAAGTCTTGTGAGGTTCCTGACGTTTCGGGGGCCCCCTGAGGGGTAATATTTCGTAGTTCTCTGATGAATTTAGTTCACTGTATCATTCACAAGGACGTCTCTCAGAGAGTATGGCCTGATAACAGGTCAGAAGTTCCCACTGGGTACAGCTGTACTCGCCTCTCGCGGTTGTCACTGGGAGAACGCGTATACTGAACGCGATACCAATTAATCGCGTTTTTTTTTTTACCCCGTTTCGGCAACAATCATATAAATCGTCAAGATAGGAAGGGTAGCAGCAACAGCATCGCGTGGGGCAGTAGTTACAATCTGTGGTGTGTGCTCGAAAGTTTGGAATATACTGCAATAAACCGGAACGTTACTAGTAGCAACACAACTAATACGTATCAGACCAACAACTCCCAGGTCAAGAAGAACTTAACGCAGCCTGTTTTCAACATATAGCATCTTTAAAGGACTTTGGTTGCCATCAGTAGCTAATTATCACGCAGTTTGCTAATTCTGCACAGGCACTATTTGAAGATTACCTGGTGTCAGGGACAGAAGATCGTCATCCTGATAAAGGAGACACATCAAGAAAGCGTGAAGAAGTTATCATCGATCAGGCCAGTAAACGCCACGCTCGACAGACAATCAATCAATATCCACTCGACCACTCAACGAACTATGGCGTCATCTGCGGGACTCAAACCCTGAACCACACGCACAATTACAGCGGTCCCTTTCCTATTTTCGCACAACCTTAAACAAATAATATCATTTTGTTTTTAATACACTACGGTGGAATATTTACGGCGGTTTCAAGATCGATTAAATCAAATTTAAAAAATTGTGACAATTTGAAAGTGAAAATGTTAAATTACCTGGTAAAAAAATTGAAGCAGAAAGGAACTGCCTCCGATCAAGTGCTGCCAGTCACTTGGCTTTGAATATCCGTAGAAGGCCACTAAAACATCCATAGATTGGGTGTAAAAATCCGGAGAATTGCTAACTGAAAGACTGAAACAATAATTACTGAAGATAGAGTCCAAGTTAAGAATACTTGTTATTTACAGGTCTTTAAAATTCGAAATAAAAAATAATATTCTACTTTGAAAATAAGCTGGAGGGTGGAGGGGCACACATTTTCTTTTTCGACATTAAATCTGGCATATTCAATCTTTTTTTTTGGTTTCGGCAGGACTTTGCTTTGAGATAGGAAACTGTGCTGAAAATCTGGCGCCCACCCTGACTAACTTTAGATCTCAGAAACCACCGATTATGGCTGATTAAACCATTTTTTTCTTTAACCAGAGATGAAAGCAGACATTTCATCCTTCTCGGAAAGCACTGCTTTGTAAGCCGTGCCAACGAGCGTGTCACTGTGCATAAAGAGTGCACTGATAGTTCTGTATTACGATCTTTTAAAATCTATAAAATGTATAATCAAACAAATTATGAGCTTTATTTCAATCGCTGGTTCACACGAGGGGTTGCAAGGAAACTATTCACAATTATTGAAAATTCTGTAATACATTAACACTATAGGCCTACCTCAAAATTTAACAAAACACCAATTTAAGGAAAAATTAACAAACATTAAAAAGTAGCAAAACTCCGTAGAAATTTTAAAAAAATCCTAACTTTTCATAAAAATCCGTAGAATTGGCAGCACTGTTCCGTGGACTGCGCAGAGGATCACAATGAAACCTCAGTCTGTCAGCAGAGGTCTTACGATCTGTATACCTCCTGAAACACATGTTGTTACAGTTAAGCACTGACCGGTACTTTCTCTCGTGTACTAAGTAAAAGGTTCAGTTATGAACACAATTTATTGTGTCACTAGCTATTTGGCTGAAGAAAGACGTATTCAGTTAGTCCTTTCTGGTATTCCTCCAAACAAAGCTGTAAATTCATATAATACTCTGTTTTATGGACTAGTTCCCCTAATTAAAAGATCATAGTTTTTAATTATTTAATTAACTGCTTTTAATCGAAGACCTCTTACTTTGTCGCCTCGTGACGGTCCTGGTCTACGCCCAGTGCTGCAAATTCTACGGATTTATGCGTAGATCTACGGATTTTTATAAAAAGTTAGGATTTTCGGATTTTGTTAAAATATCTACGGGTTTTTGCTACTTTTTATTGTTTTTTGATTTTTTCTTATATTCGTGTTTTGTTAAGCTTTGGGCGTATAGTGTTAGTCCATTAAGGAATTGTCAGTAATCATTAATCTTTTCCTTGCAACTACTCGTCCGAACCAACGATTGAAATGAAATAAAACTCATATTTTGTTTGATTATTGATTTTATAGATCTTAAAAGACCGTAATACAGAACTATCGGCGCAATCTTTAAGGACGGTGACACACTCGTTGGCATGGCTTTTTAACAGTTCCTGTTACAGAACATATGCTAATTTAATGACAATAAAGAATATGTATGGCCCCCAAAAAAGAGTAGACACAGCAGCAGTTGTGATGAAAGTGACGCTGTATAAAACGTGTTCAGAAATATTTCTTACTTTCAATGTAGAATGGTATCTTGTATTTCGAATTTTAAAGACCTGGAAACAAAAAGTATTCTTAATTTTGACTCTCTCTTCAATAATTATTGATTCAGTCTTTGAATTAGTGAGTCTCCAGATTTTTATACCCAATCTACGAAAATTTTAACGGCCATCTACGGATATTCACAGCCAAGAGGCTGGCAGCACTACTACTTATCCTCTCCATCTTCTTCTTCGCATGTCCGCCAAATATGAGAGGACTTTGTTTGGCATGTTTTCTGCTTGGCTCCATCATGTTTCTGAGGAAAGTATAATTTCCAAAGAGAATTAAAGTTTGTTATTATATCATACGCGTTCTCATACTGTTATTGTCAACAAACTAACAATTTTTTCCCAAAAACATGTCGAAAGATAAGCTGTGTTCGGTATAACTTTCTCTGATTCCTAATAAAATCGCCACTTTCTCATATTCTGTTTAATTAAAAAATCGGTTACTTTTTATTATGTTCTAATACCTGCTGCAGAGAATAGTGTAAAGAAAAAAATCTAATAAGTATCTTATGTATTTAAAGGAAATACATACTTTACATACTTTTCTTCATGGTTGGCTTACAATGTTAAAAATTATTAAATCATTTTACATAATGTAATATGAGTATGTCTCATAAAGATTAAAAAGCTAACCTTCATTCTTAGCTTTCTGTAACAATACTATCTATGGAAAGAAATTATACATAAATCATTCAAAGATGAACATAATTAACATATAGATTTAAATGAAATACACACTAATAATTGTGGATCATTTGCAATTTAAATTTAAAGATAAAATATACTGCACCAGTACACAAACGTAAATAGGTAACCTTCAGTCTTAATATGCTATATCAGTGACACCTATGAGCAGAGAGTGAAAACAACTCCAGCCGTCATTGGTCGTCGAAGATTATTTATATTTAATTAAATTGTAATGGAGCGTACGCTCCGGTGGCTATTTCCCTACCATCCATCTTCCCTCTTCCCTGCACCCACCCACATTTTCCCTCGTCAAATTTTAAGCTTAAACTCGTTCAACGTTCCCGACAAATCATTCATCATTTCTGTTGGTAACTTATTCCAAACCCTGACGCCCTTACCCAAAAAAGAGAATCTTCCTATACCTTTGTGCCTGAAATCGAGTGCCAGCTTGTGGTCATCGTCATCTTTTCCCTTCCATGCATTACTTTTAATTCTCACACCAATATCTTTCCATGCCTCATCACCAATATAGGACTTGTACACTCCCATGACCCTCTTCACTCTCCTCCTGTCTTGCAATGAATCCCATTCCAGCTCTTTTATTATATCTGTAACTGATTGCATTCTGCGGTAATTACCAGAAATGTCCGGACAGCGTATCGCATGGCAGACCATGGAGGAAGTTCCTGCATGTGACAGAAATCATGATATCATTATTATATTTTATATTCATTCATTCAATCATAGAAATAAAGATTTCAAAAGGTGTCAGTTTGTAGGCTGATTATACGTGGAGAATGTTGTACTGATAAGTGATATCAGAGGAGGTATTAAGCTTGTCGGCTTATTTTTTTAACTTTTTTTTTCGTCTGAAGGCGGCGGTGCTGATTCGGTGGGCATTAGCGTGCGTTGGCCTCCTCTGTCGGCGCCTTTGATGTCGAGCTAATGCGACATGCATCGGCGGCGGAGAATTCTGCGACTAATCGGCCTCTCATTTGCCGAAAGTGGGAGGCGCCGGCCAATCTTAAAGTAATTTGAATATGAAATACTCGCTTCGCGGCCACCGCTTCACAGCAGCAATTAAATTCTCAACGCGCGAGACGTCATACTACGCATTAGGTACCGCACACGGCGACAGCTGACGGGTCGGATCAGGCTCCAACTCTCTTATCTCAGCGTAGAGAAAAAGAAAATGCGAATGGCATTAAGGGCTGGGAGACGCTGAAGGGTGTTTCGACCCCAGTGTGCCACGCAATCCTCGTCTGTCTTGGCTACCTGAAACTAACCAGGTAATCCTGCCGCGTAAAACGGAACTACGTTTTTATGCAGATTCTTAACGTACGCCAAATGAAGAAATCTAAGATGTAAGGGAAAGATGGACCAGGCAGGGGAGTCCCGCTGATAGACACATTTAGAAGTAAGAGGTAGGTTAAACAAATAACGGGAATTATCATTTCTTGGAAAAAATTTATTTGCTCGTAATAGTCTCCATTAGATATTATACAGTTACGTCAGCGCTTTTTCCAATCCCCAAAACACATCTGCAACTCGGTCTTTTGGATAGCTTAGAGTTCTTTCAGCGATGCACTTTTAATCTCGTCTATGCCTGTAAAATGACGGCCCTTCAAGCTTCTCTTTATTTTTCGGAACATTTATAGCAAATATGGAGGCTGGGGCATCATTACAGTGTTGTTTTCGCCAAAAATTCATGAACAAGCAACAATGTGTGAGATACTGCATTATCGTGATACAAAAGCCTTGAATTGTTTTGCCACAAATGCGGGCGTTTTCTTCGGACTGCCTCGACGCAAACGGCGTTGATTTTGAAGGTAGTATTCCTTACTGATCGTTTGACCTCGGGGAAAGAACTTTATAAAAATTGAAAAATTGCAGACTGCATCAAACCGAGCGTGGTGGGTGAGTGGTTGACGCTCTGGCCTCGCATTCGGGAGGACGGCGGTTCGAATCTCCGTCCTGGCATCCAGATTTGGTTTTTCCATGGTTTCCCCAAATCGCTCCAGGCGAATTCCAGGATGCTTCCTTCAAAAGGGCTGGGCCGAATTCCTTCCCGTTCCTTTTCCCCAGTCCCTTCCCGCCTCTAATGACCTCGACGTCGACGAGGCGTTAAGCCATAAGTGAAAAAAAACTGCATCTAACCTAGAGTTAAGGGAATCCATGGAAGAGTAACTTAGGTCATCAAGACTTAAGTGGTTTGGTCAAGAGAATGAGTAGTACAAGACTACCAAAAACTTATTTGGAAAAAAGGATAGTGGACAAAAGACAAGTGGGAAGACGAAGAAGAAGATGGACAGACAAACTGAAGTAGGCCATAGGGAGAAGAGGCTGGAACTTAGAATATATTACGGACAGAGAAACTTTTCTAGTTAGGAGACAGTGGAAGATGATCGTCCATAACAGCCAAGACAAAAACACAAGAATGCTCGTAAACCACACCCGGGAAACTGGAGAGGGTCCCCAACGACAATGATGATAATCAAAACACGAGTTAACCTTTTAACAGCTGATAACAGACTAAACATCCAATATAGCTCAAAATGTATAGATACTTTTAAGACATGTTTTCCAACACCACATAGAAGAAATCGTACCAATCGGACAAATATAAGCCGCAAAATTTAAAAATTCCCTTTACTTTTTGAACACATCTCGCATATTGTAGAATTAATTCCAGAACAAAACTAAGGGTTTGGGGAAGGCTATAGACTATTAACCTTTCGGACCCAAATGTCAACCTCTTCCTGACGTGGGGCACACCGCTTGCACGGACGAGTCTGTGGAAACTGATTGACTCCTGTATCTTCTGCTCTGCTGAAAGAAGGGCGGAGGAGTGGCACCATCTTGCTCTTAGGATTGGAAATGGCTCCTACAAATGGATGAAACAGTAATGATCAACGGCATGGATATGCAGAAGGTGATGGGAAGCCACTGCATTAAAGAACCAAAGGGTATACCAAGTCGATATCATCTCAAATTACTTACAGAATGATGGCTTCTTCATGGGTAAAATACCCCGGAGGTGTAAAATCACCCAATCGGATGTTCGGGTGTGGACTGCTCAGATAGAAGTCATCAGAATGGATAGAAACAAACTATCGGTCGGGTCGTGGTATGTTAGCAGCCTGAATAAGGCAATTAGGTTGTAAAACTTAAAAAGGGAGGTGGAGCAACTTGAGTTAGCTATCGTGAGATTAAGTGGAAGCATGCACAAAATTTATGGTTTTGGGGAACACAAATAATTCCGCACAGGACCTGCCAGTAGAGTTACTGGTGTGGGAAATGTAATGAACAAGAGAATAGGAAAATGGGTGAGTTACTATGAACAATTTAGTGACAGGATGATTTTGAGGAGGGTTGAAACTAAGTCCACTCTAACCATGTTACCATAAGTGTATGCGACGCAGGAAAACGATCAAGAAATATAGAAAACACACGAAGAAATTAAAGAATTAATCCAATATTTGAAAGGGGAGACAAATTTAAAAATCAAGGGAGCTTTGAACGCGATAGTGAGAGAAGGAAAAGAGGGGAATACTGTAGGAAGTTTTGGTCTAAGTGAAAGAAATGAGCGAGGAAGCAGATTATTAGAATTTTGTGAAGAATATAAACTCAAAAAGAAGAATTACATTGCCTTTGCGGATGATATAGCCCTGTTGGCTGAAACCATGGAGGAAGCAAAAGAACAAATCCTTCAATTAAAGAAATAAGCAGCTAAAATAGGTCTTACAATTTCCTTTGAAAAAACGAAAACCATTACAAAACAACAAACACCAAAATAAATATTTAAAAGTTCAAGAACAAATAATAGAAATAGTAAAAGAATTTAAATATTGGAGCGAATGAACTAGTTGGAATGCAACAGAACATAAGGCAATAGAATTCAGAAAAAATAAACTTTAATTGACCTTCCAATTGACAAGAGAGATATACAACAAGAAATCCCTTTAGTTGGGGGTCCAAAATTAAGTATTCCAAAACAATGATAAAGCCGGACGCATTGTATGCACAGAAACTCTAACCATTAATCGTACAGGGCATATAGAACAACTAGAACTAAAAGACAGAAAAATTTTCAGATAAATCATAGGAACAAATTTTCAAGATAATAAAATAGTACATATCAGAATGAAATTCTCTACAAAAAAATTGAAAAACTCTCAGATTGTATGCGCAAAATAAGACAAAATTCCTACGGACATCTTCTCAAAATGAACTCTAGTAGACTAACCAAACAAATTTTTTATTTCTTCCATAACCGCATAACGAAGCCTAATTGGTTCAGAGAAATTGGAAAAGTCCTAAGAGAATTAAAAATTACGGAAAAGTTATTACTTGATAGAACAGCGCAGATATGATTTAAAGATGAAAGGATAGGATTCCAAGAAAAATAAAGACGAAATCCTTAATCTCGGAATACGAGAGAAGAAGAAGGTCCGAGAGAATGAAGAAATACTTGGCGCAAAGGAAGGAACTACATGGAAAGAAGTGACCGATTCGTCTTACCCCAAAGAGGGTGAAACGAAAGAAGAAGAAAGATAAACTCACCGTGGCGAACACAGAATTTAAGAATCATGCTAGAAGGATATACACCTTGGAACGTCTAGGGGATACAGGCTGGTATCTGCTAGTTTACACCATGCTCAGACAGAGATTCAGGAACTAAGTGTTACACTGTAAAGCATATCCAGGAGCTGAGATAGACCAAAATCAAGTAGTTATGAAGTGTCAGCTGAAATTCAAAGGGATAAGGAAGCAACACAGGCAGAACAGACTGAAAGCGAACGTAAGTGAAACAATGTAACATGAGAGGAAACTATGAAGAAAGGTCTAAGAAAAAACTCTGAAAGAAGTTCCAATGAGGACGAATGGAATGCACTGAAGAAAGAAATAATCAAAACTGATAAAGAAACGTAAGCCTTTCTGAAAAGAAAACCACCAGAAACTTTTGATCACAGAAGTAATTTTGGAATTGTTAGATCAGAAGAGGATAGAGAAATGCCCAAGATAAAACAGGAAGAGAGCAGTGCAGACATTTTGAAATAAAATCTTAGGAAAGGTAAGAAAGCAGAAAAAAAGTGGCTGCAACAAAGTGAACGGAAATCGTCGTAGTTAAATCAAATGTGGCATATAGGAAGATCAAACAGAATTTTGGATAAATGATGAAAAGTAAACAGAGCTAAACGATTGAAGAATTTTTTTTAAAAAAACCTGTATGATGTGAATGAATCGAACTACAGTGTACTGGAGAGGAAAAGTAGTGTCGACATAGATGACTTACGAGATTCTGTATATGGCAAAGTTTAGTAAAGCGGTTAGAACTGATGAGGTTTTTACAGAACCTCTGAAATCCTGTAGTGAAAAGAATAAATCTAAAGATAATTCCACCTGGTATCCAACAGCTTCTAAACAAGAGAGATTCCAATTGATTAAAAAAAAAAACGAAAGCTGAAAAAAGTGAGAATTATCGTACTGTAAGTACATCTACACACAATTCGAAATTACTGACCATGGTCGTTTTTTTTACGTATGGTCAAGTGTCTAGAATAGTTCCTGTTTTCAGGTCAGATTATAGCAGGCGAAATACGCTCTTGAACTGTGGTTCACACTGAGGGTTCACTCTGCAAAATTTGAATAAAACCTCATGAACTTTAAGAACATTAAGGATGTGATCGCGCTATTGTATAATATTATTTTAAAAGTCGTGTTTGCTTGACTCAAACTAGATGAAATATAAACTCGTATTTGACCCTAAAGATTCACTCTGCAAAACTGAAGAATTAATATTTAGTTTAAAGAGAATACGATCATTCATAGCAGCAAAAATATCTTCTTTCATATACGTACTAGCTCACCAGGTCACGCGTTGCTGTGACTCAGCAATGTTATTCTAAACTCCCTAATGTTGTCAAATTAATATTCACTAATAAAGATAAAAACGTTTTCAAAAGTAATTGGTAAAGACCTTCTTCCTGTATGTAGTATTCTACCCATGGGGAGTCCAATATCTGGGATAATGGCAGCTATTTTTATGGATCTAATAGAGAACGAAATATTCCAGAAAATCATCCCTACAAAACAATACAAGGTATTATACTGGTTTAAATATGTTGATGATATAATCTGCCTTATAGATGAATCACACCAACGAATTGATGAATTCCACAGTGATATTAACAACATACACAAAAACATCAACTTCACCATCGAAAGAGAAACTAAAAACCAAATACATTTCCTAGACTTAACAATAAAGAAGATATATAATAAACATAGCTTCAACATCTACAGAAAACCAACCACTATAGACACAATTATACATGCTACTTCCAGTCGCCCCATCAACCAAAATGAAGCTGCTATCAGATACATGTTACACAGAATGAATGAGATACCCCTCTCCAAAGAAAACTACACAGCAGAGCTCAATAATATTATGCTGAAGGCATCCAATAACGGCTATAACACCGACATGGTACAGAAGATTAACTACAAAATTAAAAAACAAATATATAAATGTGGCCAACAAACACTCCCACCTCATCAGACAATTACCTAAACCACACTCACCAATGACACACAACAAGAAAACAGACAATGGCACACAATGACCTACTTGAACACTAACACATACAGAATCAGCAACATTCTCAGAAGAATGGGAATAAATATAGCTTTCAGAACTAATAACACGATCCAAAAACATTTTAACAGTAATACACCTGAAAATAAATATCAGCAGTCAGGAATATACAAACTGACCTGTCAACAGTGTAAGGCTATCTATATTGGACAAACAGCCAGAAAATTCGAAATCCGATATAAAGAGCACATAAGGGCATTAAGATGCTCCAATCATTCAACATATGCAGAACATTTAATTGAAAACAAACATCAACACACAGAAATGGGAACAGACATGCAAATATTTGCAATCACAGAAAAAACATGTTGACAGTTCAAGAAAATTTTCATATGCAAAAGGCACTAAGCGAAGGGGAAAATGTGATCAATGAATCTTACGAACCAGACACTATTTAGAACACTAAAAATAAACTCGCATTCAAACAAAGATAAAACTTAACTTCAGTAAGCAAATTAGGTTGGTAATACGTAAGCCATAGACAGTTAGCACCTTTGAGAAGAAACCATACACAATAACAAAAGTCTGTTTAAAAGCTACATTGTATAAATACGTGTATAAATATGCTTTTAATAACAAAATGGTCAGTTGGTGAATAACCTCAAGAAGAATAACAACAACTAAGCTTGATTAATTGACTTTCGGGTTTTGCCGCGTTGTTTATTTCATTACCTAAGCTTTCGGCTGGTATCCTCCAGCCTTCGTCAGAGATACTGAGGAATCATTTAACAACTAAGCTTGTTTCAGAAGTTACTTTCAAAATCAGACGTGTGCAAATTATGTTTCTTATTGAAAATTGTTCAGTGAGTGAGAAACCTCAAGGGGAGAAACTGATATGGGACAATTCCATACACTAATGTAATATAGAAAAACTGTAAGTAAAATAAGCTATAATAATATTTAATAACAAAATTTATACCTTCATTTAGATAAACATTATGCTGCACATCAAAAATTGTACATAACTTGTTCTAGGGCACTGATGATGGTCTAATAAACCGAAACGCATATGCCATAACAACGTTTTTTTATTTGTTAGCTGCACTAGACGGAGAATAAAACCCAACATTAGTATAGCAGCTAAGGATATTGACCTAAGTATTCAAAATATTTATGAAAGAGTTTTGCAAAAAGAACAGAGATGTTGGTAGATCACATTTTAACATATGCGGGATTGGTTAACTTGTTTTTGAAGAGTATCGTCGTAGGTAAGAACTGTAGGGGAAGACAGAGATGAAGATGTTACTGGAAGATAAGAAGAGATGAAGGATTCCATGAAACTAGTCGGGAGTGGTAACAGCACAAAAAAAGAAGAATAAAACGTTGTGAATTCACCTGGATACCGTGCATAAAAACTAAAGTCGTTTGTAGCCACAGACCAATGAACAGGAGTAGAAACAAGAGGCTGGAGACTGGCACATTTTTATATCTTAATACTCATTTCGTCGTTGGCAGTGAACGGCGTAAAGGTGAAACGTTCATGTTATGTTATGGAAAGTGATAATAAAATTGTGATTTGAAAGTACACGAGTTTACCGTGTTTGCGTGGAAATAAAAACGATAATTTATGAAAAGCATAGTTGTATGGATGAGAAGATGAGTAGTTTCAGATCAACAAGAAGAGTGGGGTCAGAGCTGTCCATAAGTGTTCCTGGGTCTAAAGGAACAGTAAGATTGGTTCTCACTAATTTTAAATCGGCGCGAAGTTAGTGTGACATTTATTTTTGTCCTTTTATGGGTCTAACTTCAGCATCATCTGTGTGACACCGTCTGCTATGTTTTATATTTGTTGACGGTATGAGAGTATTTTGAATAACGAGAAAATTACTAACGTTCCAAGAGAACTATCACATACAAAAAGCACTGACAGAAGGAAAACAAATAATAAATGAATACACAAAACTGACACACGCGACACTATACACAGCACTGAGAATAAAATAAGAAGAAAAACATCGACACAGGCAAAACAAATATCAAGGAAACACAAAACCATAAAAAAACTAATTACTACCGTTTACATTTGTATAAACGCGCCTAACAAATGGAAGACTGAATAAACCAAAACAGCACCGCATAGCGACACAAAGTCGATAGTAAACAAAACGAACGGACCGGCCATTCGTAAGAAACATACAGTACAGTCCAATGCAGTACAGTGTTGTGATAACCACTAGTGCAATAACCATCATCTCGCAAAGAAAGCTAAAATCACTGCAGCTGAGAGGGGAGCATAAGTAAATGCAATATACCGGAAAATGTAAGTAGATTATAATTTAGATAATAATTCCACTGTACAAAACAACAACATAATCAATTACGTAATTACCAGAAGAACCTGCTGCAATAGAAATGAAACGCGTTCTGGAGTTCAATAAATGCACAAACATTCCATTGCTTTGGCATCATTTATTTACCAGTATCAATATCATCCTTTTTCATGAGACGAAGACTGGGGACCGTCCGCGCATTATCCTTAATGACTGCGGAAAACCTAAAAACCGGAGTAAGTATGGTCGCTACGTGGAGGCCTGTACTTACGCCCGTCCCGTCTGTTACTACTGTGTGTTGAACAACGTAGAAATACCATCTAACTGCGACAGGAGAACGAAAAAACGGAAAGGCTGAAAAATAAAGCCTCACAAGGAGAAGTAATTTTAATGACCTTAAAAATTCATGCTGATGCCCGTGATTCGAACGAGGGCCTTCAGATCCTTACTCAGTACCTTAACCAACTGAACCGCTAGACCACTGCGTTTCAGATCGAATACCTCACGAAACAGTCGAGACTGTAGTTTAACGCGGTGGATAATTCCTACACCCTCCACTTTTTTATTATCTTTGATATCAAACACCTGTCGACCACGGTAAATAAATCCATGCATACCATTATTATCTTTGCTTCCACTATTCACCCTTCCTTTTACTGTGCTTTTTCATCTTTCTTCTCGGAAAATATATATTTTCTATACTTCCTCTTTGAAACCATTATACTTTTTAAACTTATATATATATATATATATATATATATATAAGAACTTGTTTAATATTTCCTCCTTTTAATTCTCATTTCTGCTACGACAGTTTTTATCTCAGTAAACTAATAGAACTTGTGTTTTGGGATTTTTATCAAAAAAATCTCATAATCACCTTATAAAATTTTCTGTATCAATTCACACTAGTTGTCAAAAGAAAGCAAATCTTTTTCTAATATTCTGCGAAACATTTCCATTTTCTGCGTGTAATTTTTTATTATTCCTTTTGTTCCATTTAATTTCAGTTTTTCTAAGGTCCAATAATTTTACTGAAATTTTGCCTATTTCTCCAGTCCATCACTTTTAATTTTTTTTTAAATAAAGTGAAACATCCCTCCTTATGAATACATTATGGTTGTACAGGGCGTTCGCCGGAAAACGCTACCCTCCCAGTCTGTTGCCGTCGGCAACTTGCTCGGTCAGTCGTGCCAGCAGTTTCCGCCACACGGCACCGTGAATCACCGCACTGTTTAACACCTCCGCTGCCCCAACAGTGCAGTGCAGTGACCCTTACATTGTTAAGAACGGTTTCTTTGCATTGTAGATAGTTTGTGACTTCAGTCTCTTATTAATCAGTGTTGTGAATAAACGTTTCTGTGCGGTTTGGCTGGTTTGGGGCTTCATACACTTATTAATCTGTACCGTGTTTGAGTGTGAGTAAAATTATGGTACGTTACAGTTTGCAACAAAGAATATTTCTCTACGATACATATGTGAAGAAAAAGTCGTTTAAAAAGTGTCGCAGTAAATTTCGTCGCGAATTTCCTGGCGCTTTACTGCCAGCTAAATCAACAATTCTGCGTCTGGTTAAAAAAGTAAGAGAAACGGGTTCATTTTTTAACAAAAAGAGGCTGTCGGTCAACCGTATTCTTACAGAGGAGAAAATTGACGATATCGATTTTCGACTAGAACAGTCACCCAAAAAATCATTAAGTCAGTTAGGGCAGCGTGTATCTCGAAATATGTTCAGAAGATGTGAAATGTGCATTACACAAGAGGGTCAACACTTCCAGCATCTTTTATAAGGTAAGCTAATGAATTACGTCACATTTAAATGCTTAGCACACAAGTTAATGAAGTTTATGAAGCGTAATTATTATGAAATAGTCCGCGGCCGACGGTCGAACAATGCCGGAAACTGAGCGCTCGCTCGCCGGGAGCAGTTTCTTCCTTGTAGCGCTAACAGAGGGTTGCGTTTCCCGGCGAACGCCCTGTATATTTGTGTCGAATTTTTCCTTCAATTGATGCTGTAAATATTGATAGATCAATTCAATTTTTCGAGAACATCCTACAGTTAAATCTTCGTCTAGACAATCAGCGAGGTACTTAAATAAAGTCATTTTAATAATTTTTTCGTATTTCTTATTTTGTGCTATTGAAGAATTTTTATTACTTGTATACTTTAAATCCTTTTGGGGTTTTCTCACCGCCATTTGGTTAGTCACTAGGCGATCTTCCCGATAGGTATTGTGTGAGCAAGAAAAAGTACCACTCACGGACCAAAAGAAAATTGCAGTTTTATAAATCGACTGAAATTATTGTTGTTATCTTCTGATATTTGAATAAGTTATATGTCATGGAAAAGAACTTTGATATTATTGACGTAACAGGACATTACTGTCTGTTCTAGTCGTCACCTGTAATCTACAAATACAATCCCGAGTTAATTACTACTTATTACGTGGAACAGTGTATACACTTGTTACCAGCATCTAATAACTAGTTATTTTCTTACCAACCAGTTACATAATAAGTTTCACTGTAATCTACAACTAGATATTATATCATGTTAGTTACTATTTATGTGCAACAGTACACACATTTATTAATAAATTCAATTATATTATTAACAACTCATAAGCAGTCAATTACTTAAAACCTGTTAGTATGATAATTTTTCACAGCAATTTTTGAGTGCATGCTATCCCATGTTAATTACTATATATGAGTGAAATTTTGTAAACATTGTAATTACTTCATTTGTCAAAAGTTTCAATAGAAAGAAAAACCATATATCATTTTAGTAATTGTGGACAACTTTGTCACTTTCCCCTTCCATACACCGAATATACTATTTTATCAGTCATTCTTAGTTAAAAAATTCCAAGAAGAAAATTCTTTCACAGAGCAAAATGGGTTCTGAAGCAGAAACTCTTTCAGTTTGGACTTAAAGTAGTTGGGTTTTTGTAGATAACATTTAATTTCTGTTGGTAAGACATTGAATAAGGAAGCTCCAGTAAATGTTAACCCTTTCTGTACAATTGACAGTGATTTGTAATCCTTGTGAATATTATATTTATTTCTAGTATTATGGCTATGTATGTCAGCATTAAGATTGAAGTGTTCAGGATTTTCCACTACAAATGATAGTACGGAGTATACATACTCTGCTGGCATTGTTAGTACACCTAGGTTTCTAAATAGACTTCTGCACGGCGTCTGTGGGCTTGCTCCACAAATAGTTCTTATAGCACGCTTTTGCAATTTAAATACCCTCTGTGCTTGTAACGAGTTTCCCCAGAATGAGATGCCATAAGTGAGCAGTGAGTGAAAATATGCAAAATATACTAACTTTCTAGTTTCTATATTAGCTATTCTAGATATTACCCTAAGTAAAAATGTTGCAGAATTCAGTTTTTTAAGAAATTGTTGAATATGCTGTTTCCAGTTAAATTTGTTATCTATATATATACCCAGGAATTTTGTTAAACTGCTTTCATTGATTGCTTTTCCTTCTGATATCACATTATAGCTGTCCTATGTTTTCTTTTTTGTAACAAACAGAAGTAACAGTGCCTTTTCTACATTAAGTATTAGTTTGTTGGCATTAAACCACCTGTTAATTTTCTTTATAGCATCATTTGATGAGTTTTCAAAGTTTTGTACTGATGGGTCTTTCAACGATATGCTAATATGATATGCAAAGAGCACCATGCGTTCATTATCACCTAGTATATGTGGGAGATTATTTATATAGATTAAGAACAGCAGAGGGCCAAGAATTGAACCCTGAGGCACATCACATTTAACTATACCCCATTCTGAGTTTATAACATCTCCTGTATTAGCATCTTTCAGTGATACACATTGCTTTCTATTTTCCAAGTATGATTTAAACCAAAGTCCTGGCTTACCACTAACTCCATAGTGGTCTACTTTACCTAGTAGAATCTCATGATCAACACGATCAAAAGCCTTAGCAAGATCACAGAATATACCTAGGCAATTTAATTTTTTATGCATTGATTCCAGTATGTTGTATACAAAAGCAAAAATTGCTGAATCTGTTGAAACACCTTGCCTAAAACCAAACTGCACTTTACTGAGTAGGTAATTCTTTTGTAGATGTGCATACACCCTTCTGTACATTGCTTTTTCAAAGATTTTTGAAAATGCTGATAGAAGTGATATGGGTCTGTAATTCTCAATCTATGAAGTATCACCCTTTTTATTAATTGGTTTGATTATTGACTTCTGAGTGAGTCAGGGAAGATACCTTTTTCAAAAGAACTATTAAAAATATGACTAATAACTCTACTAGTGCTGGTGTTACATCGTTTCACTATATGGGTTGAAACCTCATCATAACCAAATGACTTTCTATTTTTGAGGAATTTAATAATTTTTTCAATTTAGTTTTGACTGTTGGGAAATAGATACATAGATGCTGTTTTTGGTGACAAGGATTTATGTATTGCTATAGCATCCATATTCCCAATATATTTTCCTTTTATTTTTTCAGAAACTGTTAAGAAGTAGTTATTAAAAGCACTTCCTACATAAGAGGGGTCATTTACAAGTATATCGTTAATGCTTAAAGATATAGGTTTATGTTCAAGGTATGATACAGTTTTTTCTATTTTAATAATGTTCCAAACACTTTTTATCTTATTATCTTATTATCTGAACTATTAATCTCATCGTTTATTGCCAAACGTTCAGCTTCTTTTATTACTTTGGTTAAAATTCTACAGTAAGTTGTCTGAGAAGCATATTATCAGTATTCCTATCTTTTACATACAATTCCCTTTTAGGTCTGCAAGATGTTTTAATACCAACTGTAACCCAATTTTTTTAAACTCGTTTTTGACCAATTGGAGCTAGTTTTGTAGGGAGACACCTCTCGTAAATTTCCAGAAAAATTTGGTGAAAGTAATTGAATTTATTGTTTACCCCTTTTAATTTATAAACAGTGGTCCAGTCCTCATTAATAAGTTAAACATTTACTGTTTTTATTGAATTGCTCTTTAATGGCCTAACTTTGACAAATCCTTTCCTTCTGTTATTGTCATTTGAGCATTATGGTCTGACAAACCATTTTCCATTGGAACTGTTCCATGTATTTCTAATTTATTGTGCTCTACAAAAATGTTATCAATAATGGTACTACTATCTTTTTGTATTCTAGTTGGGAAATTATCTAAGCATTCCTAGAAGATAATCTGTTTGTTTACATTCTACAGCAAAATTTATGTTGAAGTCTCCACAGAGGATAATTTCCCTCTTAGTTCGTGATAAATTTAATAGAATCGCTTCAAGTTTATTCCTAAATTTACTGAAGTCTACTGTGGGAGCCCTATAAACTGTCAGCACTATAAAATATTTGTTATCGACTTCTAACTGTATTGCACAACATTCAAAATCTTGTTCTATACAGTATTTACTTAGATCTAATGATTTTGTCTCAGTACTTTCTCTTACATATATGGCTGCACCACCCATTCTCATTTTCTGACCTGCAATAAGATGAAGCTAACCTATATCCAATAAAAGGGAGGAGACATATTTCAGAATTCTTCACATGGTGTTCTGTCAGACATACGATATTTCTCCATATATACTCTGCAATTCACAAAATTCTGGGTGGCAGAGGGTGCTCAGCACCAAAGCTAATCTCTTTGCTGTGCATTCCAATCCCTAATGGTACGAGGGAAAAAAGAATTCATATAAGAATCAGTCCGGCACCTTACTTCTATAATTTTATCTTTCCTGTCCTTCCGACTCAAATAGGTTGGTGGAAGAACTATTTCACTACACTCAAAAGTAAAAGTGGCAGTACGCATGTTTACCAATAAGTTTAAACGAAACGTGTGTCGTCTATCTACCAGAGACTCCCAACCTAATCTACTAATCAGTTCTGTGACGCTTTCATAAGGACTGTAGCAAGCGGTCACGAATCGAGCGGCTCTTCTCTGTACTTTCTCTATACTTTCGATCTACCCCTTACGAAACGGGTCCCAAATGGCACAACAATAATCCAAATGTGGATGCACAAGAGATTTGTACGCTATCTCATTTGTTTGTTCATTACAATTTTTCAAGATTCGACCTATGAATCGCAGCCTGGAATTTGCTCTACCTACTAACGAATTAATGTGTATGTCCCATTTCATGTTCCTTTGTACTGTTAATCCCAAATATTTCATAGAATCGACCATGTCAATAACTGTATTGTTTAACTCGTATTTCTGAACAATTGGATTCTTTTTGTTAGTTTTGCTCATTGTCTTGCACTTTTTACAATTTAGAGTAAGTTGCCACTCAGCGCACCAAGCCAAAATAACATCCAGATCACGCTGAATTTCTAAGCAATCGGCCAAATTTCTTAATTCCCTATAAATAACCGCATCATCAGCAAACAATCTAAAAAGGCTTTTCACTTTGTCTCCGAGATCGTTTATAAAAATTAAGAAAAGAAGTGGTCCTATTACACTTCCTTGAGGTACACCTGATGTAACATCTAGATTAGAAGAACTTTCTCCTTCAACGACAACATATTGCGACCGACCAGTTAGAAAATCCTTTATCCATTCACAAAGCTGATCCGATATACCGTACGCTCGAAGCTTCGATAAAAGGCGGTTGTGTGGCACAGAGTCAAAGGCTTTCTGGAAATCTAAAATGTTAAGATTCAATGATTTTGGGTTTCTTCTATAGATATTATCAACTCATCAAGTTTTCTTGAGATACCTATAATGTTCTGATGGAACAAAGCTATTTTAGACTGACATTCTTTATTTTTGACTGTAATATCAATATGTAAATTTCTTAAATAACTCTTACTACTCTTGACGTTTGCCCTAAAAAAACTGATTTCTACCACCAATTACCACTGGGGGGGGGTTCACATCCAACCTGCCTCTCCTAATGCTACTGGCGATCAGGTGGAGTCCATGGGAGGTATGGTCACTCCGTGTGATGCAAGAAACTTCTATCAGACCAATGTGTGTTCGGTCAGCCTGAAACAATGCACGCTTCAGATCTGCCTGTGTACGCTATACGTGACCACGCATCCAGGGTTGATCATAACCCTTGAAGAGGTCAACAAAACCAACATTGGTGTGATTGGTGATTTTAGCAATGTTGTCAATGTCTGTTTCAACACAATAATTGACATTTCTGGACAGACTATTTCCAGGACCCCCAACTATAATTATATGATCCTCTTTAGTAAGATCTTTCCCCAGGTTTGAAATTTTATCAACAACATTGCCAAGTTCTGCTTTAGGCTTAAATATACTACACACCTCAACATTAGAGCCCAGGCTTGACTGCAACATTGCACTTAATCCTCTACCATAGCTACTTCCAAGCAATAATACCTTCTTGGATTTCTGTTTACGAGCTTTGCACAATGTGTGCTTTTTTACAGCTTTGTTGCAATGAGACAGGCCTGCTGTGATATCTGATACATCCTCAGTTAGATTCTACAAACCCCAAAACTATTGAAAACATCCAACTGAAAGTTTGTAGAATGCAGGTCCTGTTGTTTCCCTCCAGTTTTGGCTGCAATCCACTGGAATTCATTAACATTTAATGCTGCTTTTTCAGCCTTCAAAACATTGAGTTCTTTACTTAATTCAGCCACTGTGGATTCGAGACAAGAGATCCTACTTTCGAGTTCCCTCTTTTCCTTACTACTTTTGCAAAGCAAACAACTCCAAGGAGAGTAAAGTGCATTTTCAGCTTCCATGTAGCCACATTTCGGATGAAAACGAACTCCACAAGCATTAGAGCTTTTCCCTTGTTTTACAACCCTGCGACAGCCACCACACTTCATGCTCATTGAGATATTAAACAAAACAAAATATGGGCCAAGAAGAGAGTTGTAACTTAACCTATAAACACCTTTCCTTATTTTGCAATATAATTTGCACAAGGCACACCTTTCTCCGTTTACCACGCAAGCAAAATTTTAACACTAAACCTGTTAGTAACTTCTTGTTTCCTTCACTGATAGAAGATTAATTCTCTTAAACGGGTATTAGTATAATGAACTGGAGCATCTGCAGCAAAACGGATCCCCACGTGGAATAACTGAAACAAACATAAAAAGTTTTTTATCCGTAACAGTAATGATAAAAAATAAACTAAAAGAAAAAATTTCTTGCCAGCTGACAAATTGGCGTATGCCTGAAGTGACGATGCAAATATTTTTTTTAACAACTTATTTTTGTCGTAAAAGAGTGGAACATATTATACCAAAGAGTTTATTAAAGGACCAGTTTATAGCTTGTTTCATTGTTTCCATAGATTCCTTATATCAGTGCCACCAACGGCAGGCAAGGTATTTCTATCCCGCAATTCATGATCATCGGTAGGAAGTGTTTTAACGTATTCCATACCGTTTTGTACACGCAATTCAATCAATAATATGCTTTTTGGTACAATGCCGGATGTAAGGGAGGGGGAGGGTATGGCAAACCGAGGCAGATGCCCCGGTCGGCAACTTCAAGGGGCGGCAAATTCATTTGTACCTATAAGGTTTTTTTTTTTTTTTTTTATTTGAAATTAATCTCAACTGTTGGAAGAGAGGGGCAACAGTCCCAAGTTTTTTCCCTGGCTCGGAAAAAATCGTAGATCTTTCACTGTCTTTGCATCACATTTGATAATATCCGCAGCTGGGCATGCCACATTGAGTAGCTGACAGGAAAAGGTTTAAAAATCCTTCATTTACTGGAGAGTGTGATGAGCGGATACACCAGAAAAGTATAAGACTTATGTTAAAAAACTTTGGCAAGGCTATTCTTGAATATGGTTGTGTAGTTTGGGACCCACGTTTTGGGAAACAAATACAGGAGTTTAAGGGTGTGGGAAGGAAAGTAGCTGGAGTTGTTTGCATAAATTACCGCAGTACGCAATCAGTAACTGATGTGGTAAAGGAGCTGAAATGGGAGTCATAGGAAGATAGGAGGACGGTGAAGATAGTGCTGGGAGTGTGGAAGGTGTATTTTGATGAGGGGGCTCGAAAGATATTGATCTAAGAATTAAGATTAGTGGATGGAAGGGAAAAGATGACCATGAACACGTGCTGGGGCTCAATTTACTACCTAACGGAATGGGAAAAGTCAGGAATTTGAAAAAAAATGGTTAAGGGAATTGATGAATAATTTATCAAAAACGTATAAAGTATTTAAAATTGAATTCGAAGAGGGAAAAAGAAGGTGAATGGTGGAATTTGCATTCAAAGGATATATGATGATAAAAAATAGTAATAATACCATGAGAGGGCTAAATAGATAACTAGGGAACTTGCCACAGAAGCGTGTGCTACATGCAAATGAAAATAATTTAACTTAATTTACACAAATGTTAGTACGTACTAATGGATAGAGTTCGATTTTTATGGTCCCGAAATAATTCCAGACCCTCGCTGAAATCCTTTTCTTTCCTTGACTCCAAAGCTCTCTCACCTCTAATAACCTCGATTTATCATGGTGGTCCAGTGAGCGTTCTCTTTTATGTATATTCCGGGTAGAATTTTGCTTTGATTTAAGCTCTCTTTTTCTTAGAATTCTTGACACTCCAAAGAACATAAATCCAAAATTCCTATTAATTCCTAGACTAGACTAACCCGTTAATTACTACCGAAAAGTTTCGCCCTCGCTTACGCGGGTAATAAAGAGATAATTTATAGTAATGGTGCTATCAGCCCTTTCACGCCTAATTCTTCCGCCAGTATCCTTTCAAGTGTTACCATAGACATACCCACCAATCCGATTACTATTCTTGCAGCGACTTTCAGCACAGCACTTTTATGGCGATTAGGAACTGAGGATGGTTTGATTTCTCATTGCATCCTCTGATTTTCTGTATTAAAATTGCCTATTCGAGATCTGTTCCTGTTTGACGGTACTAATTTTATGACTATTGCAAGGTACGTTACACAGCTAATACAGTAAGTGTCTTGTATTGTCTGCAGTGGTGGCGCGGTGCTGCGGCAGCTGCCGGTACTATGAAGCAGCTTGTCGGCGCCTTTGAAGTGGGCTCATTACGTCTACCTGGCCAGCCGCCCGCATCCACAGTCAATCTCACCGCCAATCAGAGACTATCTGCGAAACACAGTATAAACCAAAGTCTCTACAAAATGTGCCGCCAGGCTGCATGTTGTATATAGCGTAGATGTTCCACTAAAGGGAGCGTGGGGTGCGAGGTAGATTCACCGACCGTCCAGACGATACCCTTGCTGCACACTGTCGCAAGTACTATGTCTCCTTCATTTTCTTTAGAGCTTAAAACCTTTATTCTAACGTCACGTACTTAACGGGCAACCTCAGAGACGTCATTGTTAGTACTGAAATGTAAGCATTTACCTTATCTACTATACTCACTCATTCACTCACCACGATAGCTATTAGCTGGAGAACGGTGTCACGTGTCAGCCTGCGCTCGCAAATTAACAGCCACAAGAGATAACATTAGAAGAAATTCGAGGTTATGTCCACAATTTAATAGCTAAACAACTGCTACCAAATTAATTGCCATAATACATTAATTAGGTTTGGTTTCTTGGAATTTCATAGTTAAAAAAAAATATCTATAAACTTTATGGCAGAAAAAACGTAGAATTTCTTTTTAGTAACATCTTGCTAATGAAAGCAATATAAAAAAATCTTAAATCACTCATTGTCTCTGCTGTAATCACGAATGCCAATTGTCATTCTCGACAAGGCTAAATTTAATTTAATTAAGATTTCAGATAATGTTGTTGCTTGACCAAAGATCATACATTACGAATTATTTGCCTTTAACGTATTAATTTTACTGACGACTTTCGTTAATGGTCTTTGTTCATGTTCGCTATACGTGAGTTATTAGGTTGTTTAAAGTGGACCAAATATATTACCGAATGGAGTATTCAGGCAATTCATTTCTTCAGAGTTGTTCAACTTTTTAATAATCTGAAATCTGTGTTAAATTCTCTGGCCGTTACAGACACTATGACTAAAACATTTGAATACCAATCGTCTGTTAAAAAAAATAATAATAATAAAAATGTGATGCTTTCGAAGCAAACAGGAATTCTTCAAATATTTCAAACTTTAAGGGTCAAATACAAATAAAGTTTGTATTTCAGTAAGTTCAAGACTACGACTTTAGAAACAATTATACTATAGCACGATCGTCCCTGTTATTCTTTTTTTTATATTTTCTTTAAGGCACAAGAAAGGTTCTTATAGAGAGAAAAAACGGAAAAATTGGAAGAAAAATAGTAAAAACAACAATTTTATTTTCCCTCAATCAAAACAAAACAAAGGCGTGTAAGCATTATCTTTGGTATGTCTTCATGTTCATTAGGCTCTATGGATATTAATCTATGCCTGCGTGTGATCATGGAGGAAATAAATCAATATCACTGACGTACGTGTTATCATTACTTCCTCCATGCGTGGCATTTTCTTCGTTGCTTTTAAATAAGGCTACACGGGAAAGGGGGGGGGGTTTCCGAGCCAAACCACGTAACATTTCATTCATGTTATTTGTCACTGTTAAAATAAAGTACAGAACACACAATGTGAATACCGATTTCCGCCATTTAATCATCTTCGTATGTAGTTTACGATAGTCTGACAAGAGAAAGCAGTACTAAATGTCTTCTGGAATCAATAAGGAAAAAAGCTGCTTGCTACGCGGGAAGGGGGAGGGGGGAGGGGATTCACAGGAAGCCAAAATGGAGCTACGTAGCTTATGTGGACGCTCGCTAATACAGTGGAATGTTTTTGTAGGTTTCCTGTTTAACTGAACTTAACATGTGTAATAATATATCACTTTACATCAGTAAAAAGTGCAGGATGTAAGGAGCAATTCTAAGCATACAAATTTTGTACTGGTATTGAGAAGATAAATCTATGTAATAAAATTTCATAAACACTATGATTAAACTAAACATGTCTAACTGCAATAAACGCTATTCATGACAGGGGTGCCAAAACCGGAAAATTTTATTTTCATTATTGTTTATTTATTTTGCTTGCGGCTTTAAGCTTCTTCGACGTCTAGGTAATTAAAATTGGGGAACGACTGCGGGCAAGGAACGGACAAGAACTCGGTCATTACCTTTTGAAGCAACCATTCCGGTATGGTCTGGAGTGATTTGAGAAAATAATGGAAAGCCTAGATCTGTTTGGCCGGACTGGGATTCAAACCTGCGTCCTCCCGAACGCGACACCAAAATTTATTCATGAACCTTAAATGTTAATTACTCTCTATCAGCTACGGCTGAAAGTTCACTTCCGGACTTGGATACAGAGTGGAACAGATACATCTCATTGTTCAAACGTACGCGTCAGTAAGATACGATTTGATTTCGTAGACTTAACTATGCTGTCTTAGGGGTTTAGTACCCTCACGGGGGAATAGCGTATACGCAGTATAGGAGAGAGACGATTTTAAGTTTACGGTATCGTGCGTTTGCATGAGCTTTAGATTACGGAATAATTATCGTATTAGGCGAGACTGGTCTATAACTCATAACCTTTTTTACTCTAAAATCCCTCAAAATATTTGATTTCGACTACAATACATGAAGCGTTTACCCTACGGTTGCTTCAGTGTGCCAATTCCAGCTTGGGGGGGGGGGGGTCTATTAATTACGTGAGGTGTTTTTTCCGGAATTCCGGACCCTCTTTCCCTTTGGTGAGGCTTCGTGAGATCTGGTTGGATTCCCCCCTCCCCCTCTAAAATGACGTGAGATTTTGACGGAAATTCCCCGCTACTGATCGGCCAAGAAACTTTTTGAGACCTCCTTTTTTTTAGGTCTCATACTTCCAAGGGCGGTTATACCGCCCCCCCCCCCCTGAGGTCGGCTTTATTACAGTCGACTTTGGTGTCATTTGTACACTTTTTTAATATATATATATTAGCTTTATAGCCCTACCAGAATTTAAAAACCTCACGTAAGATATCCGTTGAGCCCCCCTCCCCCTTGGTGAGGTTTCGTGAGATTTTGCAGGACCACCCTATTTCACCTCACGTAATTAATGGGCGCCCCCTTAGCCTACTATCCAAGGCCTTATTAAAATAGCACAGGGCCCGCTGCAAACATGAAAAGAAAAATGTTGTCCATCTGGCCTGACGGGAAATCCTATGCACGGCGGGGCCCTCTAGAAGGCGTTGGCCCCCATAAGGCGCTGGGGTCCCCCAGAAGGCGCTGAGCCCGTAGGATTTGCTGGCTCCTGTTACGTGGCTAATCCGTGATAGTAAAACAGATCTTTCTAGGTTACTCACATTTTACACCTTAAACAAGCAATCCCTCCTGCACCGCAGAGTAACTATAAACCTCTATTTCTGGATTTGTATCTGCATGCCTGACAAGTTGACTATTTTCGGCATTTACCTTCATTCTATGTTTCGCCACCTACCTAAATGTCCGATCTAGATGTCTCTGTAACTGTTCAAGATCTTCGATCCATGAAATCCTTTTAAAAATTATTGTCGTAATGAAAGAACTCAACCTACGATAGAACCCATCATTAACATAATACACAGCAAATCTCCCAGCACACCAACCTGAGGAAATCCTGTTTTCACTTCCATCTACAGCCAAAGTTTATCCTTAAGTAATTAATTAGGTTTAACCCAGTAAAAATTTACGCTGGATATTATTCTAACACAATATATTTGTAACGCATATGAGGACGTTCTTGATCATTTTACTGAACTGCTGATAATATTGATAAATAAATAACACCAAAGCAATTAAATGTTTGTCCATTTATTGATTTGCAGAAGAAAGTTCAGCGGTTTCTCATTTTTCGGTCTATGGAGCATTAAAAAAAAAAAAAAAAAAAAAAAAAAAAAAAAAAAAAAAAAAAAAAAAAAAAAAAAACTATAGACCGAAAAATGAGACCTCGCTGAAGATTCTTCTGCAAAAGAAGTGACACGAGTTCCGGAGGTCAATAAATGCACAAACATTCAATTGCTTTGGGGTTATTTATTTATCAATACTTGTAACACGGTTTTTGTCAAATTCGTCATTGACTTGGGTTTCTCCCTTTGTCCCGCTTGTTGGTTTGTTATCTCTGGAGCTCCGTGGTAGGAATTAATCAGCTCCCGCGTACCTGGCCGACACTGTTTCCACCCACGCCTGGGCGTGTGTGGTCTCCTGAGAAGAGAACTTTTATAGCGCACTGCCCCGGAAACGGTGCTAATTGTTCTCTAAAGGCGACAGCGGGCTCGGCCGCGCCTGTGGGCCCGCTTTTTTCCGTGCGCGAGCCGGGATTGCGGTGTATTTACGGGCGTAATGCGGCCGCCCCCAGACACCTGGCGGCGCCTTTGATGCGGGCACCCGTTCCCATATAGCAGGCAGGTAGCCTGATCGCTCATTACCAGATGTTGAGGTCAGCATTCCTCGCCGGTCACAGCGCCACACAGAGCACGTTACGTTCACTTTTCCCCAAGGATTAATACTGTACCCGCCGTTAAAGTATTATTCTCCTTCTCCATAGTACGGCGTTTCGTCCGTTTTTGCTCCCGATACTACAGTATTGTTGTAATCAAGAACCAGTCTCAGCGGTGTAGCCATTCACAATTCTCTATTGTCTTAATATAATTATATAATATCATTTTGCCCTCGAAAAACGTGTAAACATCAATAGAATCATTTATGAGAATGATGAAAAACAGTGGTGTGAATACAATACCCTTTCACATCCTTTTTCACAACTCCGCCTCTTTTGACACTGTTTTGCCACAATTCTACATCTACTGGCGAGAGAGATGGGAGGGCGTATGTGGGAAGTGAGAGAAACCACTTACACGTAACCCATGTAACCCACGGAACTCTTAGATACCTACCTCTTGAAAACATCACCTTCCAGAAAATCAAATTTTAATGATTTCAACCTTATTTACTACTGTGTTATGGCTGACTCTGTTAAATGCTTTCGAGAGATCCACTGCCACACTATCAGCTTATCCTTTTAATCTGAAAGGAGAGCTACATCAGGTCAGTAAAACTTATTCCGTAAATCGTATTGATCACTTTTCCCCAAGGATCAATACTGTACCCGCCGTTAAAGTATTATTCTCCTTGTACTCTTCTCCATACCTTGTGTGATGTGTTGTGCAGTTCTGAAGAGCAATAAAAATTCTGTAGTATTTCTACACAATAATCATTCTACGCAAATAACTAGTCTCTGTTTCTCCCGTGTCTGCAACTGTTTAAGCGCCACAATAAAGAAACACCGAGAGGATTTCTATTACACACTAGCTCGTAAGTGGTCAGTCGTAGTTTACCCTACTGCTGGAATCGTGCCGTTTTACTGCAGTCTGTGAGAGCTGGAAATACCGACGGGATTTCTATTACACACTAGCTCAGTAGTGGTCAGTCGTAGTTTACCCTACTGCTGGAGGAATCGTGCCGTTTTACTGCGGCCTGGGAGAGCTGGAAACTGCGCCTGGGTGGTCGGAGTGTTGCAAACGACTTCGCTGCGTCAGCACAACATGAGGCCGGAGAATCCAGAGTCACGTGGGAAGCTTTGCACATGCCTTAATTTCTAAAGGCTCCTCATTAAAGCACTGTTATCTGATTAGAACGGTCGAATTCGCTAAAAGGCGAATGGTTGCTACAGTTATTGCTTTCAGTCACAGAATCAGCTGACCAGGAGAGGAAGATATTAAGTTTCCTAATTACCATATTAGTCTCAGACAACCGAGACGAACTTCGATCCTCTTCGTAGTGTTTGCATTGTTTAATTTAATTGAGATGGAGTGGATGCTCTGGTGGCAAATTTCCCTACCCATTCTTGTTTTTTTTATCATTATTAATATTTTAAATAGTAATTTGCCGATCCTCCTACTATTCCCTCATATGAATTTAAATTTTAAATTATTTCAGCATTCTTTGATAAATGTTTGCTTACTCCTATGGTAATTTGTTCCAACCCCTAATTCCATCATCTACCACTTCCACATGCCTGAAATCGAGTACCTGTGACGATGTTGATGGTCATTAGCCTCTTCCTTCTTCAACATTTTCTATCATGACACACCACCTCCACCGCAGATCCCTCCAGTTACCAATATAACTTATGTGGAATACAGAGGAAAAATAGTACTTACCGGTCCTCCTGCAACCACTGTCGATGCTTTATGACCGACCGTGGTGGGTGAGCGGTAACGCTCTGGCCTCGCATTCGGGAAAACGCGGGTTCGAATCCTCGTCCGGGCATCCAGATTTGGGTTTTCCATGGTTTCCCCCAATCACTCCAGGTGAATTCCGGGATGCTTCCTTCGAAAGGCCATGGTCAAATTCCCTCCCGTTCATTGTCCCAGTCCTTTCCTGCCTCTAATGATATCGACATGGACGAGGCATAAAGCCAAAGGAAAAAAAATTGATTCTTTGTGGACGCGCCTACAAACCGCATGGCAGTGTGTTTTCCAGCAACATAGCCAGGTGCTCTTTGATTTCATAGCACGACGTCCAGAGACGCTGATTGTAGTACATGACGGTTTCTCACCGTACTGAATTCTCACGGTCAATGTGCATGTACAGTTCTACAATATAATTATTATCATTTGTGTAATCTGTGAAATAAATTTCATTATAACCAAATGTCTCCTTCCTGGTGCTAGAATTTTCAAAAACAGCAGTGTACTCGTATATAATAGTATTTTTCTCGTTTTGTAATGTTTTCGGAAATGTAGATTATGTGGTTGGTAATACTTGTCAGGCAGTGTTTGCTGCACTGCAGAGGGTCACGGGAAGTGAGAGCCTGTGGATGGACGTAAACGTGAGGGAGACATTAAGATCGGGATAAGCGGAAAATTTTTACCACTCTCGTAATTCCATCTATCATTTGTACTTTAACTTATGTATTGACTCAAGTGTGTTAGTGACAACGATTCAAGATTAAATAAGTTTGAAAACGAGGTAAGTATTTTATTAATCGTGAACAGTGAATGTACTCAGGTAAATGTGAAAGAATTTCTGAAACTAATGATCGTGATTTCCGGGAAAATAATTTTTAGTGGGGCAAAAGCACCATACACCACAAAAACCTAAATATCGATCTGAGCCTTATGCTAGCATTCCACAACAATTCATCACAGGCAGGAAGAGGAAAAGTGGGCGTGTGTAATTGCATTTGAACACGCAAATGTAATTAACAATCAATTACCAGTGGAGGAGATAATCTTATAATCTGGAAGCTAAAAGCGGCTGTAAGGTAGTACTCCGTTCTATTGCCGAGCTTTGCAGGGGCCATATCGGTACCTCCCTGTGTTTAATCTCTAAACCTACCCTACTGGACAAGTTAAGAGATCCGCTTTAGCCCCTTTAGAAGTAAACTATAGCACTGTCCGTCAATTCTGTTTGAGAATTCTTTTGTTGCATTCGCGATACTTTTAACTGCCATTTCAACAATCCATCACAGATTTGTAAGATTTTTTTTATTAAGTTTAGAACTAATGACATTTTCTGCTACATCATATTTTGATTAAAGTGAATTAAAATTGGGAAAGATCACCCAGATATATATATAAATGCTATAATGATTCGATAATATAGTCAATGGACGACTTTCTTAATATCTGTAACCTTGTTACATCTAGTATGACATTCAGCATTTTTAAATTAAATGATATGGAGATTTTACATTTCGGTGTAGCATGGAAGTTATTTCAGCTATTTAAAACCAAAAACAAATAGTTCATTCAAAATAATAATAATAATACCGTGTGGTCGTAATGACCTGGTGACAGGGTTTTTATTGGCCGCGCGTATTCGATATCAATTCTCCAAAACATTTAATGAAATCTTTTATAGATAATGTGCTAATTTCTTGTAAAAAAAGATTTTGGTTTGCTTCGGTGACTTTTTTTTTTTTTTAAAGATATTTTCAAACCTATATTAACTGCTTGACTCTGTAATATTTTGATTTGTTCTGGAGCATTTTCAGATGTATCTGTGATTAATGCTATGTGGCCTGTAAAATCTAGACAGTCTTCAGTGACCTTACTTGTGTTTCTTAACAGTTGTATTCCCTCCGTATTTGTCACTTTCTTCCACTCTCTAACTGCTTTCTCTAAGGTGAAACTGAAAAGTAGTGGGGGCAAACCATCTTCTTGTTTTACACCCTTTTTTATTTCAAAATCTCAGAAAGTTCACCCATAAATTTTTATTCAGTGTTTTTAATTATTCCTGTTGTTTTATTATCAAGTCCTAATTCTTTAGAACATTCATTTATGAATTTCTGTCAAATGAGTTATAAGCCTTTTCAAAGTTTACAATAATTACCACATATTTTAGACGTCTGATTTTTTTTTTTTTTTAATTTCTAGGATATTCTTTAATTTTATGATTTCTGCTGCACATGAGTTTCCTTTCCTAAACCCTGCCTGATATTGTCCAATTTGTGGGTTTGTGGATCGAATATTCTTTCAGTTTTTACGTTCGGTGCGTTTGGACAAGATCTTGTATATTGCCGCATGAACGCCAGTGTACCGTCTGCCAGCATGGCGCAGCGGGTAGCGTCACGAATTGCGGTACCGAAGGTCGCCGGTTCAATCCCGCCCACTGACAAAAATTATTTAATTCTGTTTATTATTTCCAGAAGATTCTACATGTTTCCTAAGGTCACTTGTAACTTCTACACATTTCACTTGTTAACTACTCTTGTAATCTCTAGTACGTTCTATCTGTGTATAAATAGAAGAGCATTCTGCCCAAGAGGCAGTCAGTGCTGCGTGTATGTTTGAGTTCTCAATAAACCTGTTCTCAGTTTAAGTGCTGTGTTCATTGACAAGTAACCTTCGAATTCACACCTGTCCCGGTTCCAACGCGACATAGTTTGGTGGAGACGCCGGGTACCCTGTGCAACAGCTGCATCGTCGTGGCTCCGATTAGGCAACGTAAAAGTCGCCGCCTACACGGACTGGAACCGGACTACAAAGGATATACTCAGTACGTCCTTCCGAAAGTCCGCGTCATTAGGAAACCCATGGCGGCAAGCCAGCTGCACATTCGACACCCATCGGTGTTCTCTGGAGACGCTGGACAGGATCCTAACAAATGGCTAAAAGGGTTCGACCGAGTCGCCAAGTACAACAGGTGGGATCATACCATGTGCTTGGCAAATGTTTATTTCTATCTGGACGGAACCGCCCAGCAGTGGTTCGAGAACAACGAAGAAAAACTGAATAACTGGGAAATGTTCCAGACGGAACTTAAGAAAACGTTTGGGGACCACCAGCGACAAATCCGCTCGGCGGAAGAACAACTGAAGAACCGGGCCCAACGACATGGGGAGCCGACGCAATCTTACATACAGGATGTTTTGGCCCTATGCAACGTAGTCAACCCGAATATGACTGAAGCCGACAAAATCACGCACCTAATGAAAGGTATTGCAGAAGACATGTACCAAGCTCTTCTGATAAAAGACGTCGCTACGACGGAAGAGTTCATCAAGTGGTGCCAGTGGATTGAGGAGATGCAACAAAGGAGGGTTGGGCGAAAGAAGTATGACAGACTTCCCAACGTAGTCCCTATGGCAGTTGTGGAAGACCAGCACGACTTTGCGTCTCTCATACGACAAATTGTGAGAGAAGAATTACAACAGTTCATGGCAGCTGGGACTCTTGAACCGAGTGAGCATCAGATCATGGCCATGGATGTAAGCCCAGTGGGTCATGAAGGAGCCGACGCGGCGGAAAAAGAGGTATTTCAGACAATAGCTCCTGTCTGCCGAGCCAATCGCACTCGACGTGAAGAATGGCCTCGCCCTGATATGACGTATGCTGCAACTGCCAAACGGCAGCCTAGGAACCAGCCGACATGGCCACAACCAAATCCTCCGGCACCTATGACGTCCCGCAGACGAACGGACGTCTGGAGGACAGAAGACAACGCGCCAGTATGTTTCCACTGTGGGCGCCCTGGACATGTCATACGCTACTGCAGAGAGAGAAGACGAGTATTTGACGATTATTTTGCCGCAAGACGTCCGCCATCCGAACAGTTCTACCCCAGGCAGCCACCCGCTGACGAGTTCGGTCGACCTACGGGAAGAAGCCCATCGCCGTACCCTAGACGAGGTCGATCCCCGACGCGCCGCTGCCGTTCATCGTCGCCGGACAGAGCTACCAGCCGCTCCCCTAGCCGCCGCACGCAGGAAAACTAAGCAAGGCGACCATCTACGGAGGTGAGGCCTCCGCAGATGAAAATCCTCCATGGATGACAGTCACTAAGATGTCGGGAAATCTCATCAACGTTATAATCGACGGCCAACCTGTCCGGGCGCTGGTTGATTCAGGAGCTTCTTTCTCCGTATTGTCGGACAATTATCGTCGCACACTAAAGAAGACAATGTTCCGTGATACGGGGGCAACTGTGCTAAAGGTCGCAAATGGAAAGTACGTGCAGCCAGCTGGAGCTTGTGTCGCGAGAATAACCATCAACAACAGGACCCAGCCAGTTGAATTTGTCATTTTAACAGAATGTAGTCATAATGTCATCCTTGGATGGGACTTCCTTAAGGCATCCCAAGCTGTCATTGACTGTGGAACGTCTGAGCTGCAAATTGAAGAAGTCGTTGCGACGGGTACACGTAACACAGAATCTTCTGGGAAGTTATTCGCCGTTGACAACGTGACAATCCCGCCGTTCGCAATGAGAAGAGTCCCAGTCAAAAACACGGACGACCGCAACCTTGAAGTGCTTGTCGATAGTAGAAAGTTTATTAGGCTCATGAAAGAAATCTACATACCAGCGGCTATCATAAGCATTATCGGTGGTCGAGGAGACATTTGGATCACCAACTGTCACGAGCAGTCACAAATTATCCCAAGAATGTGCATAGGGACAGCTGAACCAGTCCAGGAGGGCGAGCTCAACGTCATTAACGAAGATCCATGCTCTGTTACTAGTACCGACAACACGCTGGAGGAAACAACTATGGAACTGCCAATAGGGTCCGGCCTGACCAAGGAACAACACCACCGGGTGTTAGCTATACTACGCCAATTCTCTGGTGTATTCACACCCCAGCAAAAAAAAAGGTCAGACGAAACGGCCCACGATAAAGCATCGTATCAATACTGGGGATCATCCGCCCATTAGCCAGCGCTCGTACCGATTGTCACCAGTCGAAAGGCGAATAATTCGAGAGGAAGTGGAGAAGATGTTGCATAATGACATTATTCAACCTTCGGAGAGTCCTTGGTCATCTCCGGTGGTCCTCGTAAAGAAGAAGGATGGTACGTGGCGATTCTGTGTCGACTATCGGCGGCTGAACAAAATCACAAAGAAAGATGTCTACCCACTGCCGCGCATCGACGACGCCTTAGACTGCTTGAAAGGAGCTACATACTTCTCAACCATGGACATGCAGACAGGCTACTGGCAAATCGAGGTTGACGAAGCTGACAGAGAAAAGACGGCTTTTATTACACCTGATGGCCTCTATGAATTCAAAGTAATGCCATTCGGATTATGCAACGCTCCGGCCACATTCGAACGCATGATGGACAACTTACTTCGACACCTTAAGTGGACGACGTGTCTTTGTTATTTAGATGACATTGTTGTTTTCTCGAAAAACATTTGAAGAACATCTGAGTCGCCTGTCAACGGTGCTGAAGTGTGTTCAGACTGCAGGACTCCGCCTCAATCCGAAGAAGTGCCTCTTCGTCGCCAGAGAGATAAAAATCCTGGGGCACCTGGTCAACGGAGATGGCGTCCGCGCTGATCCAGATAAAGTAAGGGCAGTCATGGAATTTCCAACTCCTCAGCACATTCGTGATGTGAGAAGCTTTCTTGGGCTGTGCTCATACTTCGGCGTTTCATAAAAGGATTCTGTAACATGGCACGTCCACTGCAAGAACTTTTGCAGGGAGACGCCAAGTTTTACTGGGATGAAACTAAAGAAAGATCTTTCCAGGCACTTAAGGAGGCTCTAACTTCCGCAACAGTTCTAGCCTTATACGACGAGAATGCAGAAACTGAACTTCACACTGACGCCAGCGGTTATGGGATCGGTGCAGTGCTTGTGCAAATTCAGGAAGGTGCTGAGAAGGTGATAGCCTATGCATCAAGAGTATTCTCTAAGCCCGAGATAAACTACTCTACAACCGAGAAAGAATGCCTCGCAGTTGTCTGGGCTATCAACAAGTTTCGTCCGTATTTATTCGGCAAACCTTTCACCGTCGTAACAGACCACCATTCTTTATGTTGGCTAACCAGCTTGAAGGATCCATCAGGTCGACTGGCAAGATGGGCACTTAGACTTCAAGAGTACGCCGTCACGGTGGTATTCAAAAACGGACGCAAACACAAGGATGCCGACAGCCTTTCAAGGAATCCTTAATAGAACACAACAGCATGAATGGAATTTCAGCCCTCGCTGAATTAGGTGAGGTTGCAGCTGAAACAGAGGGAAGATTCAGAGTTATTAAGAACCATAGAACGCCTTGGAGAAAGGAGAACCGGCCAAAGGAGGGTTCAATTGATAGATGGGACATTGTATAAGAACAACTACGATCCACTAGGCCCCCAAGTGGCTTCTGGTCGTTCCAGCTCATCTCCAGCCAGCTATTCTCAAGTATTTTCCACGACGTTCCAATATCCGGTCATCTGGGGATTTGTGAAGACCCTGGACCGAATCCGACGCAGGTTATTACTGGAAGGGTCTCTACCGATCTGTCAAGCATTATGTGAGTCACTGTAAGAGTGCCAGCGACGGAAACATGTGCCGCAATTACCTCCAGGTCATCTAGTACCAATTCCACCTGCAGCAGTTCCATTCCCCCGAATTGGTATCGACCTTTGGGAGGTTCCCGAAGTCGACAACCGGTAACCGATGGATAATAGTCTGCACCGACTACTCACGCGCTACGCTGTCACCAAACCTGTGCCGATGCAGAAGCTCCAGAGGGTTGCAAAATTTCTAGTAGAAGACATTATTTTGAAGCCTGGAGCACCAAGTGTGATGATATCCGAATCGTGGAAAGGTATTCCAGTCAAGACTAGTATCAGAGGGTCATGTCCAAGATGCGACGTTGTCCACAGGATGACAACTGCATACCACCCTCAGACAAACGGTCTCACAGAACGCTTCAACAAGACATTAGCCGATATGCTGTCGATGTATGTGGATGTTGAGCAGAAGGATTGGGATACAATACTGCCAGTGGTCACATTTGCTTATAATACAGCAAGGCAAGATACGACAGGCTTCACTCCGTTTTTTCTGCTCCATGGCCGTGAAGCTGAGACCACAATGGATACGCTGTTCCCATTCCAGCCGGACGACACTCAGGATGACTATATAAAACAGCTCATTACCAGGGTCGAAGAAGCAAGACAGCTGGCTCGCATACGAACACTGGCCACCCAGGAGAGGGACCGTCAGCGGTATGACGGCAAGCACCGACCTGTTGCGTACAACCCAGGAGATCTCGTATGGATTTTTACCCCTGTCCGGAAGGTTGGGCTATCAGAAAAGTTACTGAAGCGGTACTTTGGTCCGTATCGTGTCATACGCCGCCGGTCAGACGTCACATACGAAGTCGAGGATTATGAGCCGTCTTCGAAACGACGAAAGCGAAGGGACATTGTTCACGTCCTCCGCATGAAGCCTTACTACAATCCTGACGAGCAGCTAGGCACAACCAGCTTCTTGTTCAAGGACTCTGAGGACGGTTTGGATACTGAGGAAGTCGGACAGGAAGATAATAGTACAAACAGGAGGGGCCCTCCAGAACTGCCATACAGAGGACCCACGACAAGATCAAGATCCAGGACACTTCAGCGTGCCCCAAAAGAAATCTAACAGCGGGACGCTGTTTTCCTCAGGAGAGGGAGCAATGCCGCATGAACGCCAGTGTACCGTCTGCCAGCATGGCGCAGCGGGTAGCGTCACGAATTGCGGTACCGAAGGTCGCCGGTTCAATCCCGCCCACTGACAAAAATTATTTAATTCTGTTTATTATTTCCAGAAGATTCTACATGTTTCCTAAGGTCACTTGTAACTTCTACACATTTCATTTGTTAACTACTCTTGTAATCTCTAGTACGTTCTATCTGTGTATAAATAGAAGAGCATTCTGCCCAAGAGGCAGTCAGTGCTGCGTGTATGTTTGAGTTCTCAATAAACCTGTTCTCAGTTTAAGTGCTGTGTTCATTGACAAGTAACCTTCGAATTCACACCTGTCCCGGTTCCACGGACAATATTTTAATATTATAACTATTGGGTACAATGCTATTCTTAAATACAATACTTGTGAAATTAAATTATCAACACACTAATGTTACTGAATATATAATAAATACTTTTTTAAATATTTAATGAATATACATTATTAATAGACCTCAAATTTCTAGCTGCCACAAATATACAATCAAAAAGAATTATAATGCTAAAGAGTTCTGACATTCACATCATTATATTCATTGATTATTCTTACACTACAGATCAAGCCAAATGTCTAACACTTTCCATCCAACCAGAATGGGCTCAAAATTTGGTCATCTAATAACTTATGAACTAACTTACTGAGCAACATACCAACATTACTTACAACACTGGCACCACATTTTAAATACTATTATCAAATAATTACATTTGTTTAATAAAATAATAGCTAATCTAACACATCTTGGGTATAATATCAAAGAATCAATTGTTATATCCGATATTTACACTAGTTGAATGAAACTGTAGTACACAAAAAAAAACAATTTTATAGTATCCCTATATGTATTATACCCAACAATAACAAAATAGTTTGTAGTAGAAAGAGTAACTGGAAGATAAATTATCCATTGTCAAAAAACTAATTTGTTCTATCACTCTTAATTAGGTTAATGTCGAATAACACTAAAGGCAGTAAAAAGAAATGATTTGACCTAAGAAATATAGAGACAGAAGTTGAATTATCTTGAAAAAATTTAATTTCCTAAATTTGATTGTACATTTCTCCCACAAACCTGAAAGAATCAATATATTAATGTGAAAGTATTAACTCCATTTCAATTCCTGCTGAAGGAAAATGATTTTTCACAAAGTAATCCAAAACAATGGCTTGATAATAGATATTTTCAAATTGAAATTAAACCTGAATAAACAAGATGCTCTTCCTCAAATTTATCAGTGGAATAGTAATTTATCTCAGTGTTAGTTCTAATATATTTTTAGGTTACTATACCACTAAAAATCTCCACATTTATTACAACACACTAGATATTCACAAAAATTAATTCACTGAAACATTTTATGATTACTGCAAACCAAAAGCAATTATCTTATGCCCTTCAACAACCCAAGATTGCGTAAACGATTTTCCACAAATGGTACCACATCCACATTCAAATAAATGAACCCTCTTATGGTTTTAACGTCTCCGACAACCAATAACAGTTATATGCAAAGTTTACAAGAGTGCTTTACCTAAATGGCTCCTCCTGCCATTTTATGGTCACTGATTATGTTAACTAATTTCCACAAACCTCAGCAATGGGTATTCACCAAAATAAATCGACTACTGCCACTATCATTTACAGGTACTGAAAAAGCTTTTTCATGAAATTCCCAAGAAATTAACATTTACCGTAATCAATACACATATTTCCTTTCAGAATACCAGACTGTGTCAACAAATTCTATAACCTTCACATGAAAATGAGCATATACTGTTATGCCTTTTATGGTTAACAAACGCTATAAAACATTTTACACAAAATTAACAAGAAAACTGATGATTACCTGAACAAATTCCCTAGTATCTTGTGCACTTGTGAATATTTGTGCACAATTGCATAAGAAAATCGTCATTCACCTAAAAAAAAAGCACTACTGCCGACTTCAACAGTGTCAAATATGTTCTATAGAATTCAAAAGACAGCGGAAAATTTAATGAAAACTCTGAAGACCTTCAGAGATCAACATGGCGAAAAAGATTTTTCAAAAAATCCACAAGGAAAATGCGTTTATCTAAATGCAACTTATGCCTTTTAAGATACCCAGATTATGTAAAAGTCATTACACAAACTTCACACGAAAACAGAATTTCTAATAAATAAAGATGATTGTGCCTTTTA